>JAQOWZ010000399.1:7514-46205 GCA_035578165.1 Stenolophus ochropezus
TATCTCAGAGTACCTATAATGTGGATAAAATATGATAAAAAATTATAAAATTCGGGCGCGGAAGCAAATATTTATATGATTTTTTACAAAAATAAAGTCAGATTTTACCTATTCTTAAAATGGATATTTTTGTTAAAACATTCATGAACATGCTTTTGGACCTATTCTATGGATGAAATATGATAAAAAATTATAAAATTCGGGCGCGGAAGCAAATATTTATATGATTTTTTACAAAAAAAAGTCAGATTTTACCTATTTTTGATGAATACGTAGTATATTGTAAGCTTCATTTGCTGGATTCTAGAATACCTACCTCACTTGAAAAAGCTATTTTCTTGTTGCAATGTTTTCTTTTACCTAAATTATGATAAAAATCATAAAATTCGGGAGCGGAAGCAAATATTTATATGATTTTTTACAAAAATAAAGTCAGATTTTACGTATTCTTGAAATGGATATTTTTGTTAAAACTTTCATAAACATGCTTTTGGACCTATACTGTGGATAAAATATGATGAAAAATTATAAAACTCGGGCGCGGAAGCAAATATTTATATGATTTTTTACAAAAATAAAGTCAGATTTTACCAATTTTTGAAATGGATATTTTTGTTATAACATTCATAAACATGCTTTTGGACCTATACTGTGGATAAAATATGATAAAAAATTATAAAACTCGGGCGCGGAAGCAAATATTTATATGATTTTTTACAAAAAAAAAAGTCAGATTTTACCTATTTTTGATGAATAAGTTGTATATTGTAAGCTACATGGGCTGTATTCTAGAATACCTAACACACTTAAAATAGCAATTTTTTTGTTGCAATGTGTTCTTTTAGCTAATGTATGATGAAAAATCATAAAATTCGGGCGCGGAAGCAAATATTTATATTACTTTTTACAAAAATAAAGTTAGATTTTACGTATTCTTGAAATGGATATTTTTGTTAAAACTTTCATAAACATGCTTTTGGACCTATACTATGGATAAAATATGATGAAAAATTATAAAATTCGCGCGCGGAAGCAAATATTTATATGATTTTTTACAAAAATAAAGTCAGATTTTACCTATTTTTGAAATGGATATTTTTGTTATAACATTCATAAACATGCTTTTGGAACTATACTGTGGATAAAATATAATGAAAAATTATAAATTTTGGGCGCGGAAGCAAATATTTATATGATTTTTTACAAAAAAAAAGTCAGATTTTACCTATTTTTGATGAATACGTTGTATATTGTAAGCTACATGGGCTGGATTCTAGAATACCTAACACACTTGAAATAGCAATTTTCTTGTTGCAATGTTTTCTTTTAGCTAAATTATGATGAAAAATCATAAAATTCGGGCGCGGAAGCAAATATTTATATGATTTTTTACAAAAATAAAGTCAGATTTTACCTATTTTTGAAATGGATATTTTTGTTAAAACAGTCATAAACATGCTTTTGTACCTATACTATGGATAAAATATGATGAAAAGTTATAAAATTCGGGCGCGGAAGCAAATATTTATATTATTTTTTACAAAAAAAGGCAGATTTTACCTATTTTTCATGAATACGTTGTATATTGTAAGCTACATGGGCTGGATTCTAGAATACCTAACACACTTGAAATAGCAATTATCTTGTTGCAATGTATTCTTTTAGCTAAAATACGATGAAAAATCATAAATATTAGGCGCGGAAGCAAATATTTATATGATTTTTTACAAAAATAAAGTCAGATTTTACCTATTCATGAAATGGATATTTTTGTTAAAACATTCATAAACATGCTTTTGGACCTATTCTATGGATAAAATATGATGAAAAATTATAAAATTCGGGCGCGGAAGCAAATATTTATATAATTTTTTACAAAAATAAAGTCAGATTTTACCTATTTTTGATGAATACGTTGTATATTGTAAGCTTCATTTGCTGGATTCTAGAATACCTACCTCACTTGAAATACCTATTTTCTTGTTGCAATGTGTTCTTTTACCTAAATTATGATAAAAAATCATAAAGTTCGGGCGCGGAAGCATATATTTATATGATTTTTTACAAAAATAAAGTCAGATTTTACCTATTCTTGTAAAGGATATATTTGTTAAAACATTCATAAACATGCTTTTGGACCTTTACTGTGGATAAAATATGATGAAAAATTATAAAATTCGGGCGCGGAAGCAAATATTTACATGATTTTTTACAAAAAAAAAAATATTACCTATTTTTGATGAATACGTTGTATATTGTAAGCTACATGGGCTGGATTCTAGAATACCTAACACACTTGAAATAGCAATTATCTTGTTGCAATGTATTCTTTTAGCTAAAATACGATGAAAAAATCATAAATATTAGGCGCGGAAGCAAATATTTATATGATTTTTTACAAAAATAAAGTCAGATTTTACCTATTCATGAAATGGATATTTTTGTTAAAACATTCATAAACATGCTTTTGGACCTATTCTATGGATAAAATATGATAAAAAATTATAAAATTCGGGCGCGGAAGCAAATATTTATATAATTTTTTACAAAAATAAAGTCAGATTTTACCTATTTTTGATGAATACGTTGTATATTGTAAGCTTCATTTGCTGGATTCTAGAATACCTACCTCACTTGAAATACCTATTTTCTTGTTGCAATGTGTTCTTTTACCTAAATTATGATAAAAAATCATAAAGTTCGGGCGCTGAAGCATATATTTATATGATTTTTTACAAAAATAAAGTCAGATTTTACCTATTCTTGTAAAGGATATATTTGTTAAAACATTCATAAACATGCTTTTGGACCTTTACTGTGGATAAAATATGATGAAAAATTATAAAATTCGGGCGCGGAAGCAAATATTTACATGATTTTTTACAAAAAAAAAAAAATATTACCTATTTTTGATGAATACGTTGTATATTGTAAGCTACATGTTCTGGATTCTAGAACACCTAACACACTTGAAATAGCAATTTTCTTGTTGCAATGTGTTCTTTTAGCTAAAATATGATGAAAAATCATAAAATTCGGGCAAAGAAGCAAATATTTATATGATTTTTTACAAAAATAAAGTCAGATTTTACCAATTCTTGAAATGGATATTTTTGTTATAACATTCATAAACATGCTTTTGGACCTATACTGTGGATAAAATATGATGAAAAATTATAAAATTCGGGCGCGGAAGCAAATATTTATATGATTTTTACAAAAAAAAAGTCAGATTTTACCTCTTTCTGATGAATACGTTGTATATTGTAAGCTTCATTGGCTGGATTCTAGAATACCTACCGCAATTGAAATAGCATTAAAAGTCAGATTTTACCTATTTTTGATGAATACGTTGTATATTGTAAGCTACATGGGCTGGATTCTAGAATACCTAACACACTTGAAATAGCAATTTTCTTGTTGCAATGTTTTCTTTTAGCTAAATTATGATGAAAAATCATAAAATTCGGGCGCGGAAGCAAATATTTATATGATTTTTTACAAAAATAAAGTCAGATTTTACCTATTTTTGAAATGGATATTATTGTTAAAACATTCATAAACATGCTTTTGGACCTATACTATGGATAAAATATGATGAAAAGATATAAAATTCTGGCGCGGAAGCAAATATTTATATTATTTTTTACAAAAAAAGGCAGATTTTACCTATTTTTCATGAATACGTTGAATATTGTAAGCTACATGGGCTGGATTCTAAAATACCTAACACACTTGAAATAGCAATTTTCTTGTTGCAATGTATTCTTTTAGCTAAAATACGATGAAAAATCATAAATATTGGGCGCGGAAGCAAATATTTATATGATTTTTTACAAAAATAAAGTCAGATTTTACCTATTCTTGAAATGGATATTTTTGTTAAAACATTCATAAACATGCTTTTGGACCTATTCTATGGATAAAATATGATGAAAAATTATAAAATTAAGGCGCGGAAGCAAATATTTATATGATTTTTTACAAAAAAAAAGTAAGATTTTACCTATTTTTGATGAATACGTTGTATATTGTAAGCTACATGGGCTGGATTGTAGAATACCTAACACACTTTAAATAGCTATTTTCTTGTTGCAATGTTTTCTTTTAGCTAAATTATGATGAAATATCATAAAATTCGGGGGCGGAAGCAAATATTTATATGATTTTTAACAAAAATAAAGATTGATTTTTCCTATTCTTGAAATGGATATTTTTGTTAAAACATTCATAAACATGCTTTTGGACCTATACTGTGGATAAAATATGATGAAAAATTATAAAATTCGGGCGCGAAAGCTAATATTTATATGATTTTTTACAAATAAAAAGTCAGATTTTACCTATTTCTGATGAATACGTTGTATATTGTAAGCTTCATTGGCTGGATTCTAGAATACCTACCACAATTGAAATAGCATTAAAAGTCAGATTTTATCTATTTTTGATGAATACGTTGTATATTGTAAGCTACATGGGCTGGATTCTAGAATACCTAACACACTTGAAATAGCAATTTTCTTGTTGCAATGTTTGCTTTTAGCTAAATTATGATGAAGAATCATAAAATTTGGGCGCGGAAGCAAATATTTATATGATTTTTTACAAAAATAAAGTCAGATTTTACCTATTCTTGAAATGGATATTTTTGTTTAAACATTCATAAACATGCTTTTGAACCTATTCTATGGATAAAATATGATGAAAAATTATAAAATTCAGGCGCGGAAGCAAATATTTATATAATTTTTTACAAAAATAAAGTAAGATTTTACCTATTTTTCATGAATACGTTGTATATTGTAAGCTTCATTTGCTGGATTCTAGAATACCTAACTCACTTGAAATAGCTATTTTCTTGTTGCAATGTGTTCTTTTAACTAAATTATGATGCAAAATCATAAAACTCGGGCGCGGAAGCAAATATATATATGATTTTTTACAAAAATAAAGTCAGATTTTACCTATTCTTGAAATGGATATTTTTGTTAAAATATTCATAAACATGCTTTTGGACCTATTCTATGGATAAAATATGATGAAAAATTATAAAATTCGGGCGCGGAAACAAATATTTATATAATTTTTTACAAAAATAAAGTCAGAATTTACCTATTTTTGATGAATACGTTGTATATTCTAAGCTTCATTTGCTGGAATTCTAGAATACCTACCTCACTTGAAATAGCTATTTTCTTGTTGCAATGTGTTCTTTTACCTAAATTATGATGAAAAATCATAAAATTTGGGCGCGGAAGCAAATATTTATATGATTTTTTACAAAAATAAAGTCAGATTTTACCTATCCTTGAAATGGATATTTTTGTTAAAACATTCATAAACATGCTTTTGGACCTTTACTGTGGATAAAATATGATAAAAAATTATAAAATTCGGGCGCGGAAGCAAATATTTATATGATTTTTTACAAAAATAAAGTCAGATTTTACCTATTCTTGAAATGGATATTTTTGTTAAAACATTCATAAACATGCTTTTGGACCTATTCTATGGATAAAATTTGATGAAATATTATAAAATTCGGGCGCGGAAGCAAATATTTATATAATTTGTAACAAAAATAAGGTCAGATTTTACCTATGTTTGATTAATACGTTGTATATTGTAAGCTTCATTTGCTGGATTCTAGAATACCTACATCACTTAAAATAGCTATTTTCTTGTTGCAATGTTTTCTTTTACCTAAATTATGATAAAAAATCATAAAGTTCGGGCGCGGAAGCAAATATTTATATGATTTTTTACAAAAAAAAAAAAATATATATATTATTTTTGATGAATACGTTGTATATTGTAAGCTACATGGGCTGGATTCTAGAACACCTAACACACTTGAAATAGCAATTTTATTGTTGCAATGTTTTCTTTTAGCTAAAATATGATGAAAAATCATAAAATTCGGGCAAAGAAGCAAATATTTATATGATTTTTTACAAAAATAAAGTCAGATTTTACCAATTCTTGAAATGGATATTTTTGTTATAACATTGATAAACATGCTTTTGGACCTATACTGTGGATAAAATATGATGAAAAATTATAAAATTCGGGCGCGGAAGCAAATATTTATATGATTTTTTACAAAAAAAAAGTCAGATTTTACCTATTTTTGATGAATACGTTGTATATTGTAAGCTACATGGGCTGGATTGTAGAATACCTAACACACTTGAAATAGCAATTTTCTTGTTGCAATGTTTTCTTTTAGCTAAATTATGATGAAAAATCATAAAATTCGGGCGCGGAAGCAAATATTTATATGATTTTTTACAAAAATAAAGTCAGATTTTACCTATTATTGAAATGGATATTTTTGTTAAAACATTCATAAACATGCTTTTGGACCTATACTATGGATAAAATATGATGAAAAGTTATAAAATTCGAGCGCGGAAGCAAATATTTATATACGCGCTATCTCAGAGTAAGTCAGATTTTACCTATTATTGATGAATACGTTGTATATTGTAATCTTCATTTGCTGGATTCTAAAATACCTACCTCACTTGAAATAGCTATTTTCTTGTTGCAATGTTTTCTTTTACCTAAATTATGATAAAAAATCATAAAGTTCGGCGCGGAAGCAAATATTTATATGATTTTTTACAAAAATAAAGTCAGATTTTACCTATTCTTGTAAAGGATATATTTGTTAAAACATTCATAAACATGCTTTCAGACCTTTACTGTGGATAAAATATGATGAAAAATTATAAAATTCGGGCGCGGAAGCAAATATTTATATGATTTTTTACAAAAAAAAAAAAAATTAATTATTTTTGATGAATACGTTGTATATTGTAAGCTACATGGGCTGGATTCTAGAACACCTAACACACTTGAAATAGCAATTTTCTTGATGCAATGTTTTCTTTTAGCTAAAATATGATGAAAAAATCATAAAATTCGGGCAAAGAAGCAAATATTTATATGATTTTTTACAAAAATAAAGTCAGATTTTACCAATTCTTGAAATGGATATTTTTGTTATAAAATTGATAAACATGCTTTTGGACCTATACTGTGGATAAAATATGATGAAAAATTATAAAATTCGGGCGCGGAAGCAAATATTTATATGATTTTTTACAAAAATAAAGTCAGATTTTACCTATTATTGAAATGGATATTTTTGTTTAAACATTCATAAACATGCTTTTGGACCTATACTATGGAGAAAATATGATGAAAAGTTATAAAATTCGGGCGCGGAAGCAAATATTTATATGATTTTTCACAAGAAAAAGGCAGATTTTACCTATTTTTCATGAATACGTTGTATATTGTAAGCTACATGGGCTGGATTCTAGAATACCTAATACACTTGAAATAGCAATTTTCTTGTTGCAATGTAATCTTTTAGCTAAAATATAATGAAAAATCATAAAATTGGGGCGCGGAAGCAAATATTTATATGATTTTTTACAAAAATAAAGTCAGATTTTACTTATTCTTGAAATGGATATTTTTGTTAAAACATTTATAAACATGCTTTTGGACCTATTCTATGGATAAAATATGATGAAAAATTATAAAATTCGGGCGCGGAAGCAAATATTTATATAATTTTCTACAAAAATGAAGTAAGATTTTACCTATTTTTCATGAATACGTTGTATATTGTAAGCTTCATTTGCTGGATTCTAGATTACCTAATCACTTGAAATAGCTATTTTCTTGTTGCAATGTGTTCTTTTACCTAAATTATGATAAAAAAATCATAAAATTCGGGCGCGGAAGCAAATATTTATATGATTTTTTACAAAAACAAAGTCAGATTTTACCTATTCTTGAAATGGATATTTTTTTAAAACATTCATAAACATGCTTTTGGACCTATAATGTGGATAAAATATGATAAAAAATAATAAAATTCGGGCGCGGAAGCAAATATTTATATAATTTTTTACAAAAATAAAGTCAGATTTTACCTATATTTGATGAATACGTTGTATATTGTAAGCTTCATTTGCTGGATTCTAGAATACCTACCTCACTTGAAATAGCTATTTTCTTGTTGCAATGTGTTCTTTTACCTAAATTATGATGAAAAATCATAAAATTCGGGCGCGGAAGCAAATATTTATATGTTTTTTTACAAAAACAAAGTCAGATTTTACCTATTCTTGAAATGGATATTTTTTTAAAACTTTCATAAACATGCTTTTGGACCTATACTGTGGATAATATATGATGAAAAATTATAAATTTCGGGCGCGGAAGCAAATATTTATATGATTTTTTACAAAAAAAAGTCAGATTTTACCTACTTTTGATGAATATGTTGTATATTGTAAGCTTCATTTGCTGGATTCTAGAATACCTATCTCACTTGAAATAGCTATTTTCTTGTTGCAATGTTTTCTTTTACCTAAATTATGATAAAAATCATAAAATTCGGCAGCGGAAGCAAATATTTATGATTTTTTACAAAAATAAAGTCAGATTTTATCTATTCTTGCAATGGATATTTTTGTTAAAACATTCATAAACATGCTTTTGCACCTATACTGTGGATAAAATATAATGAAAAATTATAAAATTCGGGCGCGGAAGTAAATATTTATATGATTTTTTACGAAAATAAAGTCAGATTTTACCTATTCTTGAAATGGATATTTTTGTTAAAACATTCATAAACATGCTTTTGGACCTATTCTATGGATAAAATATGATGAAAAATTATAAAATTCGGGCGCGGAAGCAAATATTTATATAATTTTTTACAAAAATAAGGTCAGATTTTACCTATTTTTGATGAATACGTTGTATATTGTAAGCTTCATTTGCTGGATTCTAGAATACCTACCTCATTTGAGATAGCTATTTTCTTGTTGCAATGTGTTCTTTTACCTAAACTATGATGAAAAATAATAAAATTCGGGCGCGGAAGCAAATATTTATATGATTTTTTACAAAAATAAAGTCAGATTTTACCTATCCTTGATATGGATATTTTTGTTAAAACATTCATAAACATGCTTTTGGACCTATTCTGTGGATAAAATATGATGAAAAATTATAAAATTCGGGCGCAGAAGCAAATATTTATATGATTTTTTACAAAAAAAAAAGTCAGATTTTACCTATTTTTGATGAATACGTTGTACATTGTAAGCTACATGGGCTGGATTCTAGAATACCTAACACACTTGAGATAGCAATTTTCTTGTTGCAATGTGTTCTTTTAGCTAAAATATGATAAAAAATCATAAAATTCGGGCGCGGAAGCAAATATTTATATGATTTTTTACAAAAATAAAGTCAGATTTTACCTATCCTTGATATGGATATTTTTGTTAAAACATTCATAAACATGCTTTTGGACCTATTCTATAAGTAAAATATGATAAAAAATTATAAAATTCGGGCGCGCAAGCAAATATTTATATAATTTTTTACAAAAATAAGGTCAGATTTTACCTATTTTTGATGAATACGTTGTATATTGTAAGCTTCATTTGCTGGATTCTAGAATACCTACCTCATTTGAAATAGCTATTTTCTTGTTGCAATGTGTTCTTTTAACTAAATTATGATAAAAATCATAAAATTTGGGCGAGGAAGCAAATATTTATATGATGTTTTACAAAAATAAAGTCAGATTTTACCTATCCTTGAAATGGATATTTTTGTTAAAACATTCATAAACATGCTTTTGGACCTATTCTGTGGATAAAATATGATAAAAAATTATAAAATTCGGGCGCGGAAGCAAATATTTATATGATTTTTTACAAAAATAAAGTCAGATTTTACCTATTCTTGAAATGGATATTTTTGTTAAACCTTTCTTAAACATGCTTTTGGATCTATACTATGGATAATATATGATGAAAAGTTATAAAATTCGGGCGCGGAAGCAAATATTTATATGTTTTGTTACAAAAAAAAGTCAGATTTTACCTATTTTTGATGAATACGTTGTATATTGTAAGCTACATGGGCTGGATTCTAGAATACCTAACACACTTGAAATAGCAATTTTCTTGTTGCAATGTGTTCTTTTACCTAAATTATGATGCAAAATCATAAAATTCGGGCGCGGAAGCAAATATTTATATGATTTTTTACAAAAATAAAGTCAGATTTTACCTATCCTTGAAATGGATATTTTTGTTAAAACATTCATAAACATGCTTTTGGACCTATTCTGTGGATAAAATATGATGAAAAATTATAAAATTCGGGCGCGGAAGCAAATATTTATATGATTTTTTACAAAAATAAAGTCAGATTTTACCTATTCTTGAAATGGATATTTTTGTTAAAACATTCTTAAACATGCTTTTGGACCTATTCTATGGATAAAATATGATAAAAAATTATAAAATTCGTGCGCGGAAGCAAATTTTTTTATAATTTTTTACAAAAATAAAGTAATATTTTACCTATTTTTCATGAATACGTTGTATATTGTAAGCTTCATTTGCTGGATTCTAGATTACCTAACTCACTTGAAATAGCTATTTTCTTGTTGCAATGTGTTCTTTTACCTAAATTATGATGCAAAATCATAAAATTCGGGCGCGGAAGCAAATATTTATATGATTTTTTACAAAAATAAAGTCAGATTTTAACTATTTTGGAAATGGACATTTTTGTTAAAACATTCATAAACATGCTTTTGGACCTATTCTATAGGTAAAATATGATAAAAAATTATAAAATTCGGGCGCGGAAGCAAATATTTATATAATTTTTTACAAAAATAAAGTCAGATTTTACCTATTTTTGATGAATACGTTGTATATTGTAAGCTTCATTTGCTGGATTCTAGAATACCTACCTCACTTGAAATAGCTATTTTCTTGGTTGCAATGTGTTCTTTTACCTAAATTATGATGAAAAATCATAAAATTCGGGCGCGGAAGCAAATATTTATATGATTTTTTACAAAAACAAAGTCAGATTTTACCTATTCTTGAAATGGATATTTACGCGCTATCTCAGAGTAACATGCTTTTGCACCTATACTGTGGATAAAATATAATGAAAAATTATAAAATTCGGGCGCGGAAGTAAATATTTATATGATTTTTTACGAAAATAAAGTCAGATTTTACCTATTCTTGAAATGGATATTTTTGTTAAAACATTCATAAACATGCTTTTGGACCTATTCTATGGATAAAATATGATGAAAAATTATAAAATTCGGGCGCGGAAGCAAATATTTATATAATTTTTTACAAAAATAAGGTCAGATTTTACCTATTTTTGATGAATACGTTGTATATTGTAAGCTTCATTTGCTGGATTCTAGAATACCTACACCACTTGAGATAGCTATTTTCTTGTTGCAATGTGTTCTTTTACCTAAACTATGATAAAAAATCATAAAATTCGGGCGCGGAAGCAAATATTTATATGATTTTTTACAAAAATAAAGTCAGATTTTACCTATCCTTGATATGGATATTTTTGTTAAAACATTCATAAACATGCTTTTGGACCTATTCTGTGGATAAAATATGATGAAAAATTATAAAATTCGGGCGCAGAAGCAAATATTTATATGATTTTTTACAAAAAAAAAGTCAGATTTTACCTATTTTTGATGAATACGTTGTATATTGTAAGCTACATGGGCTGGATTCTAGAATACCTAACACACTTGAGATAGCAATTTTCTTGTTGCAATGTGTTCTTTTACCTAAATTATGATGAAAAATCATAAAATTCGGGCGCGGAAGCAAATATTTATATGATTTTTTACAAAAAAAAAGACTGATTTTACCTATTTTTAAAATGGTCATTTTTGTTAAAACATTCATAAACATGCTTTTGGACTTATACTATGGATAAAATATGATAAAAAAATATAAAATTCGGTCGCGGAAGCAAATATTTATATAATTTTTTACAAGAATAAAGTCAGATTTTACCTATTTTTGATGAATACGTTGTATATTGTAAGCTCATTGGCTGGATTCCAGAATACCTACCACACTTTAAATAGCAATTTTCTTGTTGCAATGTTTTCTTTTACCTAAATTATGATGAAAAATCATAAAATTCGGGCGCGGAAGCTAGTATTTATATGATTTTTTACAAAAATAAATTCAGATTTGAACTATTCTAGAAATGGATATTTTTGTTAAAACATTCATAAACATGCTTTTGGACCTATACTGTGGATAAAATATGATGAAAAATTATAAAATTCGGGCGCGGAAGCAAATATTTATATGATTTTTTACAAAAAAAAGGCAGATTTTACCTATTTTTGATGAATACGTTGTATATCGTAAGCTACATGGGCTGGATTCTAGAATACCTAACACACTTGAAATAGCAATTTTCTTGTTGCAATATATTCTTTTAGCTAAAATATGATGAAAAATCATAAAATTCGGGCGCGGAAGCAAATATTTATATAATTTTTACAAAAAAAAATTCAGATTTTACCTATTTTTGATAAATACGTTGTATATTGAAAGCTACATGGGCTGGATTCTAGAATACCTAACACACTTGAAATAGCAATTTTCTTGTTGCAATGTGTTCTTTTAACTAAAATATGATAAAAAATCATAAAATTCGGGCGCGGAAGCAAATATTTATATGTATTTTTACAAAAATAAAGTCAGATTTTACCTATTCTTGAAATGGATATTTTTGTTATAACATTCATAAACATGCTTTTGGACCTATACTGTGGATAAAATATGATAAAAAATTATAAAATTCGAGCGTGGAAGCAAATATTTATATCATTTTTACAAAAAAAAAGTCAGATTTTACCTAATTTTGATGAATACGTTGTATATTGTAAGCTACATGGGCTGGATTCTAGAATACCTAACACACTTGAAATAGCAATTTTCTTGTTGCAATGTGTTCTTTTAACTAAAATATGATGAAAAATCATAAAATTCGGGCGCGGAAGCAAATATCTATATGATTTTTTACAAAAATAAAGTCAGATTTTAATTATTCTTGAAATGGATATTTTTGTTAAAACATTCATAAACATGCTTTTGGACCTATACTGTGGATAAAAAATGTTGAAAAGTTATAAAATTCAGGCGCGGAAGCAAATATTTATATGATTTTTTACAAAAAAAGTCAGATTTTACCTATTTTTGATGAATACGTTGTATATCGTAAGCTACATGGGCTGGATTCCAGAATACCTAACACACTTGAAATAGCAATTTTCTTGTTGCAATGTATGCTTTTAGCTAAAATATGATGAAAAATCATAAAATTCGGGCGCGGAAGCAAATATTTATATGATTTTTTACAAAAATAAAATCAGATTTTACCTATTTTTGATGAATACGTTGTATAGTGTAAGCTTCATTTGCTGGATTCTAGAATACCTACCTCAATTGAAATAGCTATTTTCTTGTTGCAGTGTTTTCTTTTACCTAAATTATGATGAAAAATCATAAAATTTGGGCGCGGAAGCAAATATTTATATGTTTTTTTACAAATATAAAGTCAGATTTTATCTATTCTTGAAATGGATATTTTTGTTATAACATTCATAAACATGCTTTTGAACCTATACTGTGGATAAAATATGATGAAAAATTATAAAATTCGGGCGCGGAAGCAAATATTTATATGATTTTTACAAAAAAAAAGTCAGATTTTACCTATTTTTGATGAATACGTTGTATATTGTAAGCTACATGGGCTGGATTATAGAATACCTAACACACTTGAAATAGCAATTTTCTTGTTGCAATGTGTTCTTTTAACTAAAATATGATGAAAAATCATAAAATTCGGGCGCGGAAGCAAATATCTATATGATTTTTTACAAAAATAAAGTCAGATTTTAATTATTCTTGAAATGGATATTTTTGTTAAAACATTCATAAACATGCTTTTGGACCTATATTGTGGATAAAAAATGTTGAAAAGTTTTAAAATTCAGGCGTGGAAGCAAATATTTATATGATTTTTTACAAAAAAAGTCAGATTTTACCTATTTTTGATGAATACGTTGTATATCGTAAGCTACATGGGCTGGATTCTAGAATACCTAACACACTTGAAATAGCAATTTTCTTGTTGCAATGTATTCTTTTAGCTAAAATATGATGAAAAATCATAAAATTCGGGCGCGGAAGCAAATATTTATATGATTTTTTACAAAAATAAAGTCAGATTTTACCTATTTTTGAAATGGATATTTACGCGCTATCTCAGAGTCTTTTGGACCTATTCTGTGGATAAAATATGATGAAAAATTATAAAATTCGGGCGCGGAAGCAAATATTTATATGATTTTTTTTAACAAAAAAAGTCATATTTTACCTATTTTTGATGAATACGGTTGTATATTGTAAGCTTCATTTGCTGGATTCTAGAATACCTACCACACTTGAAATAGCTATTTTCTTGTTGCAATGGTTTCTTTTACCTAAATTATGATAAAAAATCATAAAATTCGGGCGCGGAAGCAAATATTTATATGATTTTTTACAAAAATAAAGTCAGATTTTACCTATTTTGGAAATGGATATTTTTGTTAAAACATTCATAAACATGCTTTTGGACCTATACGATGGATAAAATATGATGAAAAATTATAAATTTCGGGCGCGGAAGCAAAGATTTATATAATTTTTTACAAAAAATAAAGTCAGATTTTACCTATTTTTGAAATGGATATTTTTGTTAAAACATTCATAAACATGCTTTTGGACCTATACTATGGATAAAATATGATGAAAAATTATAAATTTCGGGCGCGGAAGCAAAGATTTATATAATTTTTTACAAAAATAAAGTCAGATTTTACCTATTTTTGATGAATACGTTGTATAGTGTAAGCTTCATTTGCTGGATTCTAGAATACCTACCTCAATTGAAGTAGCTATTTTCTTGTTGCAGTGTTATCTTTTACCTAAATTATGATGAAAAAATCTTAAAATTCGGGCACGGAAGAAAATATTTATATGATATTTTACAAAAATAAAGTCAGATTTTACCTATTCTTGAAATGGATATTTTTGTTAAAACATTCATAAACATGCTTTTGGACCTATACTGTGAATAAAATATGATGAAAAAATTATAAAATTCGGGCGCGGAAGCAAATATTTATATGATTTTTTACAAAAAAAGTCAGATTTTACCTATTTTTGAAATGGATATTTTTGTTAAAAACATTCATAAACATGCTTTTGGACCTATACTATGGATAAAATATGATGAAAAATTATAAATTTCGGGCGCAGAAGCAAATATTTATATCATTTTTTACAAAAATATAGTCAGATTTTACCTATTTTTGATGAATACGTTGTATATTGTAAGCTTCATTTGCTGGATTCTAGAATACCTACCACACTTGAAATAGCTATTTTATTGTTGCAATGGTTTCTTTTACCTAAATTATGATAAAAAATCATAAAATTCGGGCGCGGAAGCAAATATTTATATGATTTTTTACAAAAATAAAGTCAGATTTTACCTATTTTGGAAATGGATATTTTTGTTAAAACATTCATAAACATGCTTTTGGACCTATACTATGGATAAAATATGATGAAAAATTATAAATTTCGGGCGCGGAAGCAAAGATTTATATAATTTTTTACAAAAATAAAGTCAGATTTTACCTATTTTTGAAATGGATATTTTTGTTAAAACATTCATAAACATGCTTTTGGACCTATACTATGGATAAAATATGATGAAAAATTATAAATTTCGGGCGCGTAAGCAAAGATTTATATAATTTTTTACAAAAATAAAGTCAGATTTTACCTATTTTTGATGAATACGTTGTATAGTGTAAGCTTCATTTGCTGGATTCTAGAATACCTACCTCAATTGAAGTAGCTATTTTCTTGTTGCAGTGTTATCTTTTACATAAATTATGATGAAAAATCATAAAATTCGGGCGCGGAAGCAAATATTTATGATATTTTACAAAAATAAAGTCAGATTTTACCTATTCTTGAAATGGATATTTTTGTTATAACATTCATAAACATGCTTTTAGACCTATACTGTGGATAAAAAATGTTGAAAAGTTATAAAATTTACTCGCGGAAGCAAATATTTATATGATTTTTTACAAAAAAAGTCAGATTTTACCTATTTTTGATGAATACGTTGTATATCGTAAGCTACATGGGCTGGATTCTAGAATACCTAACACACTTGAATTAGCAATTTTCTTGTTGCAATATATTCTTTTAGCTAATATATGATGAAAAATCATAAAATTCGGGCGCGGAAGCAAATATTTATATGATTTTTACAAAAAAAAATTAAGATTTTACCTATTTTTGATGAATACGTTGTATATTGAAAGCTACATGGGCTGGATTCTAGAATACCTAACACACTTGAAATAGCAATTTTCTTGTGGCAATGTGTTCTTTTAACTAAAATATGATGAAAAATCATAAAAATTCGGGCGCGGAAGCAAATATTTATATGTTTTTTTACAAAAATAAAGTCAGATTTTTACCTATTCTTGAAATGGATATTTTTGTTATAACATTCATAAACATGCTTTTGGACCTATACTGTGGATAAAATATGATGAAAAATTATAAAATTCGGGCGCGGAAGCAAATATTTATATCATTTTTACAAAAAAAAAGTCAGATTTTACCTAGTTTTGATGAATACGTTGTATATTGTAAGCTACATGGGCTGGATTCTAGAATACCTAACACACTTGAAATAACAATTTTCTTGTTGCAATGTGTTCTTTTAACTAAAATATGATGAAAAATCATAAAATTCGGGCGCGGAAGCAAATATCTATATGATTTTTTACAAAATTAAGGCAGATTTTAATTATACTTGAAATGGATATTTTTGTTAAAACATTCATAAACATGCTTTTGGACCTATACTGTGGATAAAAAATGTTGAAAAGTTATAAAATTCAGGCGCGGAAGCAAATATTTATATGATTTTATACAAAAAAGGCCGATTTTACCTATTTTTGATGAATACGATGTAACGTCAGCATCTTCATAGCACGAAACTAACGTTGCTAACTGGCTGTCCGGCTAGTCTCGGGAACCATCGGGCCACGTCGGGCCCCGATCCCACTACTAGCGCTGTACTAGCTGTCCGGCTAGTCTTCGGAACACATCGGGTCGCGTCGGGCCCCGATCCCACTACTAGCGCTGTCGTCCCCCACTCCGTAGCTGCGGCTATAAAAGCACGGACACTAGTCCGGCGAGCACCTTTTCCTTCCCATCCGCCTCCAGCCTAACTACCTAACATACGGCGTACTGAGCCGTTCCTAAGCCGTATTGAGGCGTTCTTACCTGAACCGCACTGAGCCGTTCCCGCTATACGGCGTACTGAGCCGTTCCTAAGCCGTATTGAGGCGTTCTTACCTGAACCGCACTGAGCCGTTCCCGCTATACGGCGTACTGAGCCGTTCCTAAGCCGTATTGAGGCGTTCTTACCTGAACCGCACTGAGCCGTTCCCGCTATACGGCGTACTGAGCCGTTCCTAAGCCGTATTGAGGCGTTCTTACCTGCACCGCACTGAACCGATCCCGCTATACGGCGTACTGAGCCGTTCCTAAGCCGTATTGAGGCGTTCGTACCCAGACCGAACTAAACCGATCCCGCTATACGGCGTACTGAGCCGTTCCTTAGCCGTATTGAGGCGTTCGTACCCAGACCGAACTGAACCGATCCCGCTATACGGCGTACTGAGCCGTTCCTAAGCCGTACTGAGGCGTTCGTACCCAGACCGAACTGAACCGATCCCGCTAGACGGCGTACTGAGCCGTTCCTAAGCCGTATTGAGGCGTTCGTACCCAGACCGAACTGAACCGATCCCACTATACGGCGTACTGAGCCGTTCCTAAGCCGTATTGAGGCGTTCGTACCTAAACCGAACTGAGCCGATCCCGCTATACGGCGTACTGAGCCGTTCCTAAGCCGTACTGAGGCGTTCGTACCTTCCTAAGGCGTACTGAGCCGAACGTTCCCTCACTATCCACTCCACCGGCGATACCGCGTCGGCCCCGAGTCACCGCGTGGGAACCATATCGCGTCTGTCAACACCCGAGTACAGTACGGCAAGGTGCGCCATTAGCTCTTTCGCGAACGCGTACTACCATATCCGGGACCGTAACCGCAGCCCCGCCGTATCACCGTGTCTGCTTTGTTACAGGTTACCCCGGCCCAGAGAACTAGATTCGACAGCCGCCAAACGCTAAACGGCCATCCACAGTCTCGTTCTATTTTATATATATTACAATAAACTGTATTTATTTTCATAGAATATATATTTATTTATATTTTTGGGTAGAAACAGAAGTGTTTGCTTATTCCTCTAGTACCAGTCCGTCCTGACTCCCGTCCTCGCTCCTGAACCCTGGTAACTCCTGAGCACCCGACCGGCGGGGAATGAGAGACGTTACATGACGCCCGAACAGGGACCGTTAAAGTAAACACTTCTGTATTATTTTCTAAATTTTTGGTCAGTTATTATTATATATTAAATTATTTCTAAAAATGCCTAACGAAAACCCGACATCGTGGATTTACCGATTATCCAAAGATGAGTTGATCGAGCAACTCACTGCTGTCCAGTTGGATTCCACGGGAACAGTGGAGGAATTAAGAAAGCGTCTTTGTAGCTTTATTAAAGATAATCCCGACACACCTTTATTAGCACCTACCGATAAAGTACCGCTAAATCAAACCGATCAAGTGCGCGAACTTGAAAATACCAATAGAACCGATGTAAAATTAAATCCCGCGGCTTATGTTCCCACCACGACCGGGCTAATGAGCGCACCTCCGGCTGCTGCATGCATTCTTGATACGGTCCGCAAATGGAATTGCCAGTTCGACGGAAAGAATGTCCTAACATTCATCGAGCGCGTAGAAGAACTAAGAGCGGGCTACCATTTTTCTGATTCCCAGATGCTGACCGCGTTACCTGAATTGCTACGAGGCGAAGCCCTGCTCTGGTACCGTAATAACCGCGATAGCTGGACCGGATGGAAAGATTTTCTCCAGGACTTACGACTCTATTATCTCCCCACCGGATTACGGATCCAACTCGAAGACGCTGTCCGAGACCGAACTCAAGGGGCAGATGAACCAGTCCGTCCATACGTCACAGCTCTCCGTACACTGATGCGCCGTCTCGGAGAAATGAGCGAGAAAAGCCAGTTAGATCACCTGTATCGGAATCTACGCCCCGAATACCAACTTTACATCCGTAGAGCCGAAATTTCCAGCATCTCCGACTTGGTTGCAAGGGCAGATGAATACGAAGAAATCCGACGACAGCAATCAGTTTTCCGACCACCACCCTCTGCTGCCCAGTCGCTTATGCCTGAGACAGCTTATCGGAGCCAGCCGGCGTCGAGAACCCAAACTCCACGCACCTCTATTAGCATGGTTTATCAGCGGAATGAATGCTGTTGGAGATGCGGGCAGAGAGGACATACCCGCCGAGACTGCCGTAGACCCGGGAAAATATTTTGCTCATATTGTGGTACAGCAGACACGCTTACCAAAGATTGCCGTTGCCACCGGCCGGGAAACGCGTTGGCGGGCAGAGGTACCGCTACCGACCGACTGCCGAATGCCATCGCCCAGAAGAAAGCAATCAACCAACCGACCCGCGACCGCATATTCCCATAATGTTGTGCGGCGTAACCGTTAACGCGCTGATAGACACTGGCTCAGTAGTGTCATATATCAGTGGCACAACCGCCGCGCGCTGCCAGAAAAGGGGATACGTTCTGGACCGCGAGGATACCAACGCACGATTAGCTGACGGCACCGAGGTACAAATAACAGGACATATGACTCTACGGGTTAAGATCGCCGGCCAGAAGACAAGCCACTCATTTCTTGTTATAGAGACCCTCGAATCCGCCGTTATACTCGGAGTCGACATATTAAGCCAGATAACTCTCGAGTGCCGTATTGGAGCACAATTCCGTGTTGTCACCGGCCCCCACGTAGCTAGCATGAGTCCAGGGCTACAAACCATATCTCCGGAAGAACAAGATCTACTTCAAGAATTCCTAGAGTAAGAACTACCGCGGTTTAATCAGCTCCAAGGAACCACGCACCTGGTCGAACATAAAATCCGCCTAGTAAATCCCGAACCGATCAAACAACGTTACCGACCGCGCAACCCCGCTATGCAAGCGATTATCGACAAAGAGGTAGATGAAATGCTACGGCAAGGAGTCATCGAACCGTCCGAAAGCCCCTGGAGCTCACCAGTTGTAATTGTGCGGAAGAAAGACGGAAAACCGCGCTTCTGTATTGACTTCCGCAAAGTAAATTCTGTCACCCAGAAAGACGCTTACCCGTTACCACAGATAAACGCCACTCTAGACAAGCTTCGCGGAGCGCGATATTTATCTACGATCGACTTAAAGAGCGGCTATTGGCAAATTCCACTCTCTCCCGACAGCAAGCCGATAACGGCGTTCACCGTGCCCGGACGTGGACTTATGCAATTCCGAGTGATGCCTTTCGGATTGCATTCCGCACCCGCAACCTTCCAGCGCCTACTCGACCGAATCATCAGTCCAGAAATAGAGTCTTTCGCCTTAGCCTACCTGGATGATATCGTCGTAGCCAGCCGCTCGTTCAAAGAGCATCTTCAACATCTCGCCGAAGTCTTCCGACGTCTTCGCGCCGCAAACCTCCGCATCAATCCCGATAAATGCCAGTTCTGTCGGGGGCATCTTCAATACCTGGGCCACGTTATTAACCGCGACGGCATCAATACCGACCCAGCGAAAGTGAGCGCTATCACGACATTGACACCACCCACCAATTTGAGACAATTGCGGCAATTCCTAGGCATGGTCTCCTGGTATAGGCGATTCATAGCTAATTTCTCCGACTAGGCCCGCCCGCTTACAAAACTTCTTCGAAAGAACGCGAAATGGAAGTGGGAAGACGAGCAACAGACCGCATATAAAGAACTCTGCCGAAAACTTGCCGAAGCTCCCGTTCTCACCTGCCCCGATTTCACCAGAAAGTTTACCCTTCAGACCGATGCGAGTAACGAAGGGTTAGCCGCCGTACTAACCCAAGAAGACGACGGGCATGAAAGAGTAATAGCATACGCCAGCCGCACGCTTAACGGAGCTGAGCGTAACTATTCCGTAACCGAAAAAGAATGCCTGGCGGTGGTTTGGGGAATCCGAAAGATGCGACCGTATTTAGAAGGGTATAAATTCACCGTAATTACGGACCACCAGTCGCTCAAATGGCTCCAGCGAATCGATAACACTTCCGGACGACTAGCTCGATGAGCGCTGGAGCTCCAACAATATGACTACGACATTACATACCGTAAGGGAACGCTAAACCGAGTTGCGAACACCCTTTCACGGCAACATGAACCGACCACCGTAAGCGCCGCACGACCGGCCGAACGTTGCAAGTGGTACGCCCGAAAAATGGCCGCTGTTCAACAAAATGCAGCCGAGAATCCTGAGTATTGTATCCGCAGCGGGAAACTTTACCGCCATATCCTGCACACATTAAATTTTTATGAGACGACACCGGACGAAGACTGGAAACTATGCATACCCACATACCAGCGACCCGAAATACTAAAAGAAGCACATGACCCGACGGCAGGACATCTCGGTATCGCTAAAACTATAACCCGCCTAGCGCCACATTATTACTGGCCGGGAATGTTCCAAGATGCCGCTAAATATGTACGCCACTGCCAAAACTGTCTATCGCATAAAGCATCGCAACAACAACCCGCGGGGCGAATGTATGCAACGCCAGTCGAGCAACCCTGGGAGACGGTCTCGTATGACTTGATTGGACCTTTACCGCGATCCAAACAAGGACACGTATGGCTCGCCGTGCTACAAGATAAATTTTCAAAATTTATTGAATTGCAACCGATACGCAAGGCAAGCGCTGGAGCGATATGCTATGCACTCCGAACCCGAATCCTGCTGCGATACGGCCGACCGAAGACCGTGATCAGTGATAACGGCAAGCAATTCCGAAGCAAAGAATTTGAGGACCTCCTTCGTAAAGCCGGCGTAACACACCGATTGACCCCACCGTATACACCCCAGTGCAACCCAGTCGAGCGGGCCAACAAAGTCATTAAAACGATGATATCCCAGTACATTACCAAGTCACACCGAACGTGGGATGAACATCTTCCAGAACTCGCGTTTGCGTTCAATACAGCAGACCATGAATCGACGGGCTATTCACCAGCCTACCTCGTCTACGGTCGGAAACCGCCGACACCCGGTAGCATGCAGGTAGAGAACCAGCAACCGTCACAAGAAACCAGATTCCGTACATTACAGGAAGCATATGAACTAGTACGAATCAACCTTGCCCGAGCTTTTCAAAAGCAACAACGCTATTACAATCTACGGCACCGTGATTGGCGTCCCTCTATCGGAGAACAGGTGATGAAGAAAGAACACCATTTATCCGACAAAAGGCAAGGCTTTAACGCCAAGCTAGCTCCCGTTTATTCTGGCCCGTATAGAGTGCACCGCATCCTCTCACCAGTAATAGTTGATTTGCGAACTACCGGAGGGCGCTACTTACGCCATATACATGTGAGCGAGCTGAAACCATGTGGAGAGGGGAGCAGTCGTCAGGGTGGGGGTGACGAGCCAGCAGCGCATCACGCTGCATAAGTCAGTAACCCGCATCATGGCAGTGAGCAACGACACGCTCGACGCAGCACTCCAAGAAATGCTGCAGTGGCTCGACGAGCCAGCCCCAGCCATGGAGCAGCCCGTGGCCCTGGAACAGCCACCGGCCATGAAGCAACCGGTCGGGGAAACCATCAAACCGACCCTAGCACCGTCCCAGCAACCTGTCCCGATGCCACGCGAGAGGCAGGCAGCCACCGACAGCTGCCCGGCATGGGAACGCCATCCGACTCGCCCCCGCAAACCACCGACACGGAGCCGACTACCAGCAGAAACGGAGCCGGCCATCGTAACCCCTACAATGACGGGGCCCGCTACAATAGATGGCAGAGGCAAGAAAGCCATCCTCATCAAGGCGATGCCTCTAGTGCCTCCGACCAGCCGCAAGACCCGCACGGATCGGCACGAGAGTGCAACCTGCCGGACCATCCGGCGGCTTTGCGAAGCCCGCAAAAGGGAGCTGGGAATGCTGAAACCAGCGGCTCACCGCATTTTGCCACCCGTGCAAGCCGTCAACAAATACGCCGCTACACCAACACCGGACCCAGGCCGCGAGAAACCCGTAGGCAGAGCCGTTGCGGCTATAACCCCGCCAGCAAGGTCGGTCATGCGCCCTGCAAGGGGAGACAGATACAGGCCGGCGCGGCCAGAGAACCGGAGGATCACCCTACCGGACAATACAACGGTAGATGTTCCGGCAGCCACCGTCCAGGGCAGCCGACGCTACCGGGTGCAGCGCACCCATGGCACATACGTGCTTACTTTTGCCGAAGACGGCAAAAGCCACCTGGTCCGCTACCGTCCAGCGTGAGTATTAGGTCATTACGCGTGAACGTTTCACGCTCCGAAAGAAAGGGGGGGATGTAACGTCAGCATCTTCATAGCACGAAGCTAACGTTGCTAACTGGCTGTCCGGCTAGTCTCGGGAACCATCGGGCCACGTCGGGCCCCGATCCCACTACTAGCGCTGTACTAGCTGTCCGGCTAGTCTTCGGAACACATCGGGTCGCGTCGGGCCCCGATCCCACTACTAGCGCTGTCGTCCCCCACTCCGTAGCTGCGGCTATAAAAGCACGGACACTAGTCCGGCGAGCACCTTTTCCTTCCCATCCGCCTCCAGCCTAACTACCTAACATACGGCGTACTGAGCCGTTCCTAAGCCGTATTGAGGCGTTCTTACCTGAACCGCACTGAGCCGTTCCCGCTATACGGCGTACTGAACCGTTCCTAAGCCGTATTGAGGCGTTCTTACCTGAACCGCACTGAGCCGTTCCCGCTATACGGCGTAATGAGCCGTTCCTAAGCCGTATTGAGGCGTTCTTACCTGAACCGCACTGAGCCGTTCCCGCTATACGGCGTACTGAGCCGTTCCTAAGCCGTATTGAGGCGTTCTTACCTGCACCGCACTGAACCGATCCCGCTATACGACGTACTGAGCCGTTCCTAAGCCGTATTGAGGCGTTCGTACCCAGACCGAACTAAACCGATCCCGCTATACGGCGTACTGAGCCGTTCCTAAGCCGTATTGAGGCGTTCGTACCCAGACCGAACTGAACCGATCCCGCTATACGGCGTACTGAGCCGTTCCTAAGCCGTACTGAGGCGTTCGTACCCAGACCGAACTGAACCGATCCCGCTAGACGGCGTACTGAGCCGTTCCTAAGCCGTATTGAGGCGTTCGTACCCAGACCGAACTGAACCGATCCCACTATACGGCGTACTGAGCCGTTCCTAAGCCGTATTGAGGCGTTC
The DNA here is from genome assembly GCA_035578165.1 of Stenolophus ochropezus. Lineage (NCBI taxonomy): Eukaryota > Metazoa > Arthropoda > Insecta > Coleoptera > Carabidae > Stenolophus > Stenolophus ochropezus. Next base: position 31,934 of record JAQOWZ010000399.1, read on the forward strand.
GTACCTAAACCGAACTGAGCCGATCCCGCTATACGGCGTACTGAGCCGTTCCTAAGCCGTACTGAGGCGTTCGTACCTTCCTAAGGCGTACTGAGCCGAACGTTCCCTCACTATCCACTCCACCGGCGATACCGCGTCGGCCCCGAGTCACCGCGTGGGAACCATATCGCGTCTGTCAACACCCGAGTACAGTACGGCAAGGTGCGCCATTAGCTCTTTCGCGAACGCGTACTACCATATCCGGGACCGTAACCGCAGCCCCGCCGTATCACCGTGTCTGCTTTGTTACAGGTTACCCCGGCCCAGAGAACTAGATTCGACAGCCGCCAAACGCTAAACGGCCATCCACAGTCTCGTTCTATTTTATATATATTACAATAAACTGTATTTATTTTCATAGAATATATATTTATTTATATTTTTGGGTAGAAACAGAAGTGTTTGCTTATTCTTCTAGTACCAGACCGTCCTGACTCCCATCCTCGCTCCTGAACCCTGGTAACTCCTGAGCACCCGACCGGCGGGGAATGAGAGACGTTACAACGTTGTATATCGTAAGCTACCTATGGTAGGATTCTAGAATACCTAACACACTTGAAATAGCAATTTTCTTGTTGCAATGTATTCTTTTAGCTAAAATATGATGAAAAATAATAAAATTCGGGCGCGGAAGCAAATATTTATATGACTTTTTACAAAAATAAAGTCAGATTTTACCTATTCTTGAAATGGATATTTTTGTTAAAACATTCATAAACATGCTTTTGGACCTATACTGTGGATAAAATATGATGAAAAATTATAAAATTCGGGAGCGGAAGCAAATATTTATATGATTTTTACAAAAAAAAAGTCAGATTTTACCTATTTTTGATGAATACGTTGTATATTGTAAGCTACATGGGCTGGATTCTAGAATACCTAACACACTTGAAATAGCAATTTTCTTGTTGCAATGTGTTCTTTTAACTAAAATATGATGAAAAATCATAAAATTCGGGCGCGGAAGCAAATATCTATATGATTTTTTACAAAAATAAAGTCAGATTTTAATTATTCTTGAAATGGATATTTTTGTTAAAACATTCATAAACATGCTTTTGGACCTATATTGTGGATAAAAAATGTTGAAAAGTTATAAAATTCAGGCGCGGAAGCAAATATTTATATGATTTTTTACAAAACAAGTCAGATTTTACCTATTTTTGATGAATACGTTGTATATCGTAAGCTACATGGGCTGGATTCTAGAATACCTAACACACTTGAAATAGCAATTTTCTTGTTGCAATGTATTCTTTTAGCTAAAATATGATGAAAAATCATAAAATTCGGGCGCGGAAGCAAATATTTATATGATTTTTTACAAAAATAAAGTCAGATTTTACCTATTTTTGAAATGGATATTTTTGTTAAAACATTCATAAACATGCTTTTGGACCTATTCTGTGGATAAAATATGATGAAAAATTATAAAATTCGGGCGCGGAAGCAAATTTTTATATGATTTTTTTACAAAAAAAGTCATATTTTACCTATTTTTGATGAATACGTTGTATATTGTAAGCTTCATTTGCTGGATTCTAGAATACCTACCACACTTGAAATAGCTATTTGCTTGTTGCAATGGTTTCTTTTACCTAAATTATGATAAAAAATCATAAAATTCGGGCGCGGAAGCAAATATTTATATGATTTCTTACAAAAATAAAGTCAGATTTTACCTATTTTGGAAATGGATATTTTTGTTAAAACATTCATAAACATGCTTTTAGACCTATACTATGGATAAAATATGATGAAAAATTATAAATTTCGTGCGCGGAAGCAAAGATTTATATAATTTTTTACAAAAATAAAGTCAGATTTTACCTATTTTTGAAATGGATATTTTTGATAAAACATTCATAAACATGCTTTTGGACCTATACTATGGATAAAATGTGATGAAAAATTATAAATTTCGGGCGCGGAAGCAAAGATTTATATAATTTTTTACAAAAATAAAGTCAGATTTTACCTATTTTTGATGAATACGTTGTATAGTGTAAGCTTCATTTGCTGGATTCTAGAATACCTACCTCAATTGAAGTAGCTATTTTCTTGTTGCAGTGTTATCTTTTACCTAAATTATGATGAAAAATCATAAAATTCGGGCGCGGAAGAAAATATTTATATGATATTTTACAAAAATAAAGTCAGATTTTACCTATTCTTGAAATGGATATTTTTGTTAAAACATTCATAAACATGCTTTTGGACCTATACTGTGGATAAAATATGATGAAAAATTATAAAATTCGGGAGCGGAAGCAAATATTTATATGATTTTTTTACAAAAAAAAGTCAGATTTTACCTATTTTTGATGAATACGTTGTATAGTGTAAGCTTCATTTGCTGGATTCTAGAATACCTACCTCAATTGAAATAGCTATTTTCTTGTTGCAGTGTTTTCTTTTACCTAAATTATGATGAAAAATCATAAAATTCGGGCGCGGAAGCAAATATTTATATGTTTTTTTACAAATATAAAGTCAGATTTTACCTATTCTTGAAATGGATATTTTTGTTATAACATTCATAAACATGCTTTTGAACCTATACTGTGGATAAAATATGATGAAAAATTATAATATTCGGGCGCGGAAGCAAATATTTATATGATTTTTACAAAAAAAAAGTCAGATTTTACCTATTTTTGATGAATACGTTGTATATTGTAAGCTACATGGGCTGGATTCTAGAATACCTAACATACTTGAAATAGCAATTTTCTTGTTGCAATGTGTTCTTTTAACTAAAATATGATGAAAAATCATAAAATTCGGGCGGGGAAGCAAATATCTATATGATTTTTTACAAAAATAAAGTCAGATTTTAATTATTCTTGAAATGGATATTTTTGTTAAAACATTCATAAACATGCTTTTGGACCTATATTGTGGATAAAAAATGTTGAAAAGTTATAAAATTCAGGCGCGGAAGCAAATATTTATATGATTTTTTACAAAACAAGTCAGATTTTACCTATTTTTGATGAATACGTTGTATATCGTAAGCTACATGGGCTGGATTCTAGAATACCTAACACACTTGAAATAGCAATTTTCTTGTTGCAATGTATTCTTTTAGCTAAAATATGATGAAAAATCATAAAATTCGGGCGCGGAAGCAAATATTTATATGATTTTTTACAAAAATAAAGTCAGATTTTACCTATTTTTGAAATGGATATTTTTGTTAAAACATTCATAAACATGCTTTTGGACCTATTCTGTGGATAAAATATGATGAAAAATTATAAAATTCGAGCGCGGAAGCAAATATTTATATGATTTTTTTACAAAAAAAGTCATATTTTACCTATTTTTGATGAATACGTTGTATATTGTAAGCTTCATTTGCTGGATTCTAGAATACCTACCACACTTGAAATAGCTATTTGCTTGTTGCAATGGTTTCTTTTACCTAAATTATGATAAAAAATCATAAGATTCGGGCGCGGAAGCAAATATTTATATGATTTCTTACAAAAATAAAGTCAGATTTTACCTATTTTGGAAATGGATATTTTTGTTAAAACATTCATAAACATGCTTTTGGACCTATACTATGGATAAAATATGATGAAAAATTATAAATTTCGTGCGCGGAAGCAAAGATTTATATAATTTTTTACAAAAATAAAGTCAGATTTTACCTATTTTTGAAATGGATATTTTTGATAAAACATTCATAAACATGCTTTTGGACCTATACTATGGATAAAATGTGATGAAAAATTATAAATTTCGGGCGCGGAAGCAAAGATTTATATAATTTTTTACAAAAATAAAGTCAGATTTTACCTATTTTTGATGAATACGTTGTATAGTGTAAGCTTCATTTGCTGGATTCTAGAATACCTACCTCAATTGAAGTAGCTATTTTCTTGTTGCAGTGTTATCTTTTACCTAAATTATGATGAAAAATCATAAAATTCGGGCGCGGAAGAAAATATTTATATGATATTTTACAAAAATAAAGTCAGATTTTACCTATTCTTGAAATGGATATTTTTGTTAAAACATTCATAAACATGCTTTTGGACCTATACTGTGGATAAAATATGATGAAAAATTATAAAATTCGGGAGCGGAAGCAAATATTTATATGATTTTTTTACAAAAAAAAGTCAGATTTTACCTATTTTTGATGAATACGTTGTATAGTGTAAGCTTCATTTGCTGGATTCTAGAATACCTACCTCAATTGAAATAGCTATTTTCTTGTTGCAGTGTTTTCTTTTACCTAAATTATGATGAAAAATCATAAAATTCGGGCGCGGAAGCAAATATTTATATGTTTTTTTACAAATATAAAGTCAGATTTTACCTATTCTTGAAATGGATATTTTTGTTATAACATTCATAAACATGCTTTTGAACCTATACTGTGGATAAAATATGATGAAAAATTATAATATTCGGGCGCGGAAGCAAATATTTATATGATTTTTACAAAAAAAAAGTCAGATTTTACCTATTTTTGATGAATACGTTGTATATTGTAAGCTACATGGGCTGGATTCTAGAATACCTAACATACTTGAAATAGCAATTTTCTTGTTGCAATGTGTTCTTTTAACTAAAATATGATGAAAAATCATAAAATTCGGGCGGGGAAGCAAATATCTATATGATTTTTTACAAAAATAAAGTCAGATTTTAATTATTCTTGAAATGGATATTTTTGTTAAAACATTCATAAACATGCTTTTGGACCTATATTGTGGATAAAAAATGTTGAAAAGTTATAAAATTCAGGCGCGGAAGCAAATATTTATATGATTTTTTACAAAACAAGTCAGATTTTACCTATTTTTGATGAATACGTTGTATATCGTAAGCTACATGGGCTGGATTCTAGAATACCTAACACACTTGAAATAGCAATTTTCTTGTTGCAATGTATTCTTTTAGCTAAAATATGATGAAAAATCATAAAATTCGGGCGCGGAAGCAAATATTTATATGATTTTTTACAAAAATAAAGTCAGATTTTACCTATTTTTGAAATGGATATTTTTGTTAAAACATTCATAAACATGCTTTTGGACCTATTCTGTGGATAAAATATGATGAAAAATTATAAAATTCGAGCGCGGAAGCAAATATTTATATGATTTTTTTACAAAAAAAGTCATATTTTACCTATTTTTGATGAATACGTTGTATATTGTAAGCTTCATTTGCTGGATTCTAGAATACCTACCACACTTGAAATAGCTATTTGCTTGTTGCAATGGTTTCTTTTACCTAAATTATAATAAAAAATCATAAGATTCGGGCGCGGAAGCAAATATTTATATGATTTCTTACAAAAATAAAGTCAGATTTTACCTATTTTGGAAATGGATATTTTTGTTAAAACATTCATAAACATGCTTTTGGACCTATACTATGGATAAAATATGATGAAAAATTATAAATTTCGTGCGCGGAAGCAAAGATTTATATAATTTTTTACAAAAATAAAGTCAGATTTTACCTATTTTTGAAATGGATATTTTTGATAAAACATTCATAAACATGCTTTTGGACCTATACTATGGATAAAATGTGATGAAAAATTATAAATTTTGGGCGCGGAAGCAAAGATTTATATAATTTTTTACAAAAATAAAGTCAGATTTTACCTATTTTTGATGAATACGTTGTATAGTGTAAGCTTCATTTGCTGGATTCTAGAATACCTACCTCAATTGAAGTAGCTATTTTCTTGTTGCAGTGTTATCTTTTACCTAAATTATGATGAAAAATCATAAAATTCGGGCGCGGAAGAAAATATTTATATGATATTTTACAAAAATAAAGTCAGATTTTACCTATTCTTGAAATGGATATTTTTGTTAACACATTCATAAACATGCTTTTGGACCTATACTGTGAATAAAATATGATGAAAAATTATAAAATTCGGGCGCGGAAGCAAATATTTATATGATTTTTTACAAAAAAAGTCAGATTTTACCTATTTTTGAAATGGATATTTTTGTTAAAACATTCATAAACATGCTTTTGGACCTATACTATGGATAAAATATGATAAAAAATTATAAATTTCGGGCGCGGAAGCAAATATTTATATAATTTTTTACAAAAATATAGTCAGATTTTACCTATTTTTGATGAATACGTTGTATAGTGTAAGCTTCATTTGCTGGATTCTACAATACCTACCTCAATTGAAATAGCTATTTTCTTGTTGCAGTGTTTTCTTTTACCTAAATTATGATGAAAAATCATAAAATTCGGGCGCGGAAGCAAATATTTATATGTTTTTTTACAAAAATAAAGTCAGATTTTACCTATTCTTGAAATGGATATTTTTGTTATAACATTCATAAACATGCTTTTGGACCTATACTGTGGATAAAATATGATGAAAAATTATAAAATTCGGGCGCGGAAGCAAATATTTATATGATTTTTACAAAAAAAAAGTCAGATTTTACCTATTTTTGATGAATACGTTGTATATTGTAAGCTACATGGGCTGGATTCTAGAATACCTAACACACTTGAAATAGCAATTTTCTTATTGCAATGTGTTCTTTTAACTAAAATATGATGAAAAATCATAAAATTCGGGCGCGGAAGCAAATATCTATATGATTTTTTACAAAAATAAAGTCAGATTTTAAATATTCTTGAAATGGATAATTTTGTTAAAACATTCATAAACATGCTTTTGGACCTATACTGTGGATAAAAAATGTTGAAAAGTTATAAAATTCAGGCGCGGAAGCAAATATTTATGATTTTTTAAAAAAAAAGTCAGATTTTACCTATTTTTCATGAATACGTTGTATATCGTAAGCTACATGGGCTGGATTCTAGAATACCTAACACACTTGAAATAGCAATTTTCTTGTTGCAATGTATTCTTTTAGCTAAAATATGATGAAAAATCATAAAATTCGGGCGCGGAAGCAAATATTTATATGATTTTTTACAAAAATAAAGTCAGATTTTACCTATTTTTGAAATGGATATTTTTGTTAAAACATTCATAAACATGCTTTTGGACCTATACTGTGGATAAAATATGATGAAAAATTATAAAATTCGGGCGCGGAAGCAAATATTTATATAATTTTTTACAAAAATAAAGTCAGATTTTACCTATTTTTGATGAATACGTTGTATATTGTAAGCTTCATTGGCTGGATTCTAGAATACCTACCACACTTGAAATAGCAATTTTCTTGTTGCAATGTTTTCTTTCAGCTAAAATATGATAAAAAATCATAAAATTCGGGCACGGAAGCAAATATTTATATGATTTTTTACAAAAATAAAGTCAGGTTTTACCTATTCTAAAAATGAATATTTTTGTTCTAACATTCATAAACATGCTTTTGGACCTATACTGTGGATAAAATATGATGAAAAATTATAAAATTCGGGCGCGGAAGCAAATATTTATATGATTTTTTACAAAAAAAAAGTCATATTTTTACCTATTTTTGATGAATACGTTGTATATTGTAAGCTTCATTGGCTGGATGCTAGAATACCTACCACACTTGAAATAGCTATTTTCTTGTTGCAATGTTTTCTTTTACCTAAATTATGATGAAAAATCATAAAATTCGGGCGCGGAAGCAAATATTTATATGATTTTTTACAAAAATTAAGTCAGATTTTACCTATTCTTGAATTGGATATTTTTGTTAAAAAATTCATAAACATGCTTTTGGACCTATACTGTGGATAAAATATTATGAAAAATTATAAAATTAAGGCGCGGAAGCAAATATTTATATGATTTTTTACAAAAATAAAGTCAGATTTTACTTATTTTTGATGACTACGTTGTAAATTGTAAGCTACATGGGCTGGATTCAAGAATACCTAACACACTTGAAATAGCAATTTTCTTGTTGCAATGTTTTCTTTTACCTAAATTATGATGAAAAATCATAAAATTAGGGCGCGGAAGCAAATATTTATATGATTTTTTACAAAAAAAAAGACCGATTTTACCTATTTTTAAAATGGTCATTTTTTGTTAAAACATTCATAAACATGCTTTTGGACTTATACTATGGATAAAATATGATGAAAAAATATAAAATTCGGTCGCGGAAGCAAATATTTATATAATTTTTTACAAGAAGAAGTCAGATTTTACCTATTTTTGATGAATACATTGTATATTGTAGGCTCATTGGCTGGATTCCAGAATACCTACCACACTTTAAATAGCAATTTTCTTGTTGCAATGTTCTCTTTTAACTAAACTATGATGAAAAATCATAAAATTCGGGCGCGGAAGCTAGTATTTATATGATTTTTTACAAAAATAAAGTCAGATTTGAACTATTCTTGAAATGGATATTTTTGTTAAAACATTCATAAACATGCTTTTGGACCTATACTGTGGATAAAATATGATGAAAAATTATAAAATTCGGGCTCGGAAGCAAATATTTATATGATTTTTTACAAAAACAAGGCAGATTTTACTTATTTTTGATGAATACGTTGTATATTGTAAGCTACATGGGCTGGATTCTAGAATACCTAACATACCTATTAAAATAGCAATTTTCTTGTTGCAATATTTTCTTCTAGCTAAAATATGATGTAAAATTATAAACTTCGGGCGCAGAAGCAAATATTTATATAATTTTTTAAACAGATAAAGTCAGATTTTACCTATTTTTGATGAATACGTTGTATATTGTAAGCTCATTGGCTGGTTTCTAGAATACCTACCACACTTTAAATAGCAATTTTCTTGTTGCAATATTTTCTTTTACCTAAATTATGATGAAAAATCATAAAATTCGGGCACGAAGCAAATATTTATATGAATTTTTAAAAATAAAGTCAGATTTTAACTATTCTTGAAATGGATATTATCGTTAAAACATTCATAAACATGCTTTTGGACCTATACTGTGGATAAAATATGATGAAAAATTATAAATTTCAGGCGCGGAAGCAAATATTTTATATGATTTTTTACAAAAAAAAAGTCAAATTTTACCTATATTTGAAATGGATATTTTTGTTAAAACATTCATAAACATGCTTTTGGACCTATACTATGGATAAAATATGATGAAAAATTATAAATTTCGGGCGCGGAAGCAAATATTTATATAATTTTTTACAAAAATAGACTCAGATTTTACCTATTTTTGATGAATACGTTGTATAGTGTAAGCTTCATTTGCTGGATTCTAGAATACCTACCTCAATTAAAATAGCTATTTTCTTGTTGCAGTGTTTTCTTTTACCTAAATTATGATGAAAAATCATAAAATTCGGGCGCGGAAGCAAATATTTATATGTTTTTTTACAAATATAAAGTCAGATTTTACCTATTCCTGAAATGGATATTTTTGTTATAACATTCATAAACATGCTTTTGGACCTATACTGTGGATAAAAAATGTTGAAAATTATAAAATTCAGGCGCGGAAGCAAATATTTATATGATTTTTACAAAAAAAGTCAGATTTTACCTATTTTTGATGAATACGTTGTATATCGTAAGCTACATGGGCTGGATTCTAGAATACCTAACACACTTGAAATAGCAATTTTCTTGTTGCAATATATTCTTTTAGCTAAAATATGATGAAAAATCATAAAATTTGGGCGCGGAAGCAAATATTTATATGATTTTTACAAAAAAAAAGTCAGATTTTACCTATTTTTGATGAATACGTTGTATATTGTAAGCTACATGGGCTGGATTCTAGAATACCTAACACACTTGAAATAGCAATTTTCTTGTTGCAATGTGTTCTTTTAACTAAAATATGATGAAAATTCATAAAATTCGGGCGCGGAAGCAAATATCTATGTGATTTTTTACAAATATAAAGTCAGATTTTACCTATTCTCGAAATGGATATTTTTGTTATAACATTCATAAACATGCTTTTGGACCTATACTGTGGATAAAATATGATGAAAAATTATAAAATTCGGGCGCGGAAGCAAATATTTATATGATTTTTTACAAACATAAAGTCAGATTTTTACCTATTTTTGATGAATACGTTGTATATTGTAAGCTTCATTTGCTGGATTCTAGAATACCTACCACACTTGAAATAGCTATTTGCTTGTTGCAATGGTTTCTTTTACCTAAATTATGATAAAAAAATCATAAGATTCGGGCGCGGAAGCAAATATTTATATGATTTCTTACAAAAATAAAGTCAGATTTTACCTATTTTGGAAATGGATATTTTTGTTAAAACATTCATAAACATGCTTTTGGACCTATACTATGGATAAAATATGATGAAAAATTATAAATTTCGTGCGCGGAAGCAAAGATTTATATAATTTTTTACAAAAATAAAGTCAGATTTTACCTATTTTTGAAATGGATATTTTTGATAAAACATTCATAAACATGCTTTTGGACCTATACTATGGATAAAATATGATGAAAAATTATAAATTTCGTGCGCGGAAGCAAAGATTTATATAATTTTTTACAAAAATAAAGTCAGATTTTACCTATTTTTGAAATGGATATTTTTGATAAAACATTCATAAACATGCTTTTGGACCTATACTATGGATAAAATGTGATGAAAAATTATAAATTTCGGGCGCGGAAGCAAAGATTTATATAATTTTTTACAAAAATAAAGTCAGATTTTACCTATTTTTGATGAATACGTTGTATATTGTAAGCTTCATTTGCTGGATTCTAGAATACCTACCACACTTGAAATAGCTATTTGCTTGTTGCAATGGTTTCTTTTACCTAAATTATGATAAAAAATCATAAGATTCGGGCGCGGAAGCAAATATTTATATGATTTCTTACAAAAATAAAGTCAGATTTTACCTATTTTGGAAATGGATATTTTTGTTAAAACATTCATAAACATGCTTTTGGACCTATACTATGGATAAAATATGATGAAAAATTATAAATTTCGTGCGCGGAAGCAAAGATTTATATAATTTTTTACAAAAATAAAGTCAGATTTTACCTATTTTGAAATGGATATTTTTGATAAAACATTCATAAACATGCTTTTGGACCTATACTATGGATAAAATGTGATGAAAAATTATAAATTTCGGGCGCGGAAGCAAAGATTTATATAATTTTTTACAAAAATAAAGTCAGATTTACCTATTTTTGATGAATACGTTGTATAGTGTAAGCTTCATTTGCTGGATTCTAGAATACCTACCTCAATTGAAGTAGCTATTTTCTTGTTGCAGTGTTATCTTTACCTAAATTATGATGAAAAATCATAAAATTCGGGCGCGGAAGAAAATATTTATATGATATTTTACAAAAATAAAGTCAGATTTTACCTATTCTTGAAATGGATATTTTTGTTAACACATTCATAAACATGCTTTTGGACCTATACTGTGAATAAAATATGATGAAAAATTATAAAATTCGGGGCGCGGAAGCAAATATTTATATGATTTTTTACAAAAAAAGTCAGATTTTACCTATTTTTGAAATGGATATTTTTGTTAAAACATTCATAAACATGCTTTTGGACCTATACTATGGATAAAATATGATGAAAAATTATAAATTTCGGGCGCGGAAGCAAATATTTATTAATTTTTTACAAAAATATAGTCAGATTTTACCTATTTTTGATGAATACGTTGTATAGTGTAAGCTTCATTTGCTGGATTCTACAATACCTACCTCAATTGAAATAGCTATTTTCTTGTTGCAGTGTTTTCTTTTACCTATATTATGATGAAAAATCATAAAATTCGGGCGCGGAAGCAAATATTTATATGTTTTTTTTACAAAAATAAAGTCAGATTTTACCTATTCTTGAAATGGATATTTTTGTTATAACATTCATAAACATGCTTTTGGACCTATACTGTGGATAAAATATGATGAAAAATTATAAAATTCGGGCGCGGAAGCAAATATTTATATGATTTTTTACAAAAAAAAGTCAGATTTTACCTATTTTTGATGAATACGTTGTATATTGTAAGCTACATGGGCTGGATTCTAGAATACCTAACACACTTGAAATAGCAATTTTCTTATTGCAATGTGTTCTTTTAACTAAAATATGATGAAAAATCATAAAATTCGGGCGCGGAAGCAAATATCTATATGATTTTTTACAAAAATAAAGTCAGATTTTTAATTATTCTTGAAATGGATTGTCTTGTTAAAACATTCATAAACATGCTTTTGGACCTATACTGTGGATAAAAAATGTTGAAAAGTTATAAAATTCAGGCGCGGAAGCAAATATTTATGATTTTTTAAAAAAAAAGTCAGATTTTACCTATTTTTCATGAATACGTTGTATATCGTAGCTACATGGGCTGGATTCTAGAATACCTAACACACTTGAAATAGCAATTTTCTTGTTGCAATGTATTCTTTTAGCTAAAATATGATGAAAAATCATAAAATTCGGGCGCGGAAGCAAATATTTATATGATTTTTTACAAAAATAAAGTCAGATTTTACCTATTTTTGAAAAGGATATTTTTGTTAAACATTTATAAACATGCTTTTGGACCTATACTGTGGATAAAATATGATGAAAAATTATAAAATTCGGGCGCGGAAGCAAATATTTATATAATTTTTTACAAAAATAAAGTCAGATTTTACCTATTTTTGATGAATACGTTGTATATTGTAAGCTTCATTGGCTGGATTCTAGAATACCTACCACACTTGAAATAGCAATTTTCTTGTTGCAATGTTTTCTTTCAGCTAAAATATGATAAAAAATCATAAAATTCGGGCACGGAAGCAAATATTTATATGATTTTTTACAAAAATAAAGTCAGGTTTTACCTATTCTAAAAATGAATATTTTTGTTCTAACATTCATAAACATGCTTTTGGACCTATACTGTGGATAAAATATGATGAAAAATTATAAAATTCGGGCGCGGAAGCAAATATTTATATGATTTTTTACAAAAAAAAAAGTCATATTTTTACCTATTTTTGATGAATACGTTGTATTTTGTAAGCTACATGGGCTGGATTCTAGAATACCTAACACACTTGAAATAGCAATTTTCTTGTTGCAATGTTTTCTTTTAGCTCTAGTATGATGAAAAATCATAAAATTCGAGCGCGGAAGCAAATATTTATATAATTTTTTACAAAAATAAAGTCAGATTTTTACCTATTTTTGATGAATACGTTGTATATTGTAAGCTTCATTGGCTGGATGCTAGAATACCTACCACACTTGAAATAGCTATTTTCTTGTTGCAATGTTTTCTTTTACCTAAATTATGATGAAAAATCATAAAATTCGGGCGCGGAAGCAAATATTTATATGATTTTTTACAAAAATTAAGTCAGATTTTACCTATTCTTGATGGATATTTTTGTTAAAAAATTCATAAACATGCTTTTGGACCTATACTGTGGATAAAATATTATGAAAAATTATAAAATTAAGGCGCGGAAGCAAATATTTATATGATTTTTTACAAAAATAAAGTCAGATTTTACTTATTTTGATGACTACGTTGTAAATTGTAAGCTACATGGGCTGGATTCAAGAATACCTAACACACTTGAAATAGCAATTTTCTTGTTAGCAATGTTTTCTTTTACCTAAATTATGATGAAAAATCATAAAATTAGGGCGCGGAAGCAAATATTTATATGATTTTTTACAAAAAAAAAGACCGATTTTACCTATTTTTAAAATGGTCATTTTTGTTAAAACATTCATAAACATGCTTTTGGACTTATACTATGGATAAAATATGATGAAAAAATATAAAATTCGGTCGCGGAAGCAAATATTTATATAATTTTTTACAAGAAGAAAGTCAGATTTTACCTATTTTTGATGAATACATTGTATATTGTAAGCTCATTGGCTGGATTCCAGAATACCTACCACACTTTAAATAGCAATTTTCTTGTTGCAATGTTCTCTTTTAACTAAACTATGATGAAAAATCATAAAATTCGGGCGCGGAAGCTAGTATTTATATGATTTTTTACAAAAATAAAGTCAGATTTGAACTATTCTTGAAATGGATATTTTTGTTAAAACATTCATAAACATGCTTTTGGACCTATACTGTGGATAAAATATGATGAAAAATTATAAAATTCGGGCTCGGAAGCAAATATTTATATGATTTTTTACAAAAACAAGGCAGATTTTACTTATTTTTGATGAATACGTTGTATATTGTAAGCTACATGGGCTGGATTCTAGAATACCTAACATACACTCTGAGATAGCGCGTT
>JAQOWZ010000400.1:0-46085 GCA_035578165.1 Stenolophus ochropezus
ACGCGCTATCTCAGAGTCAAGTTATGGTCACTTATGTATATCCAATGCTAAAATTATCCATAGTATAGGTCCAAAAGCATGTTTATGAATGTTTTAAACAAAAAATATACATTTCAAAAATAAGTAAAATTTGACTTAATTTTGTAAAAAATCATATAAATATTTGCTTCCGCGCCCGAATTTCATAATTTTTCATCATATTTTAGCTAAAAGAATACATTGCAACAAGAAAATTGCTATTTCAAGTGTGGCAGGTTTTCCTGGAATCCACCTTATGTAGCTTACAATATACAACTTATTCATCAAGAATAGGTAAAATCTGACTTTATTTTTGTAAAAAATGAAATAAATATTTGCTTCCGCGCCCAAATTTTATAATTTTTTATCATATTTTAGCTAAAAGAGAACATAACAACAAGATAATTGCTATTTCAAGTGTGGTAGGTATTCTAGAATCCAGCCAAAGAATTTTACAATATACACCGTATTCATCAAAAATTGGTAAAATCTGACTTTATTTCTGTAAAAAAATCATATAAATATTTGCTTCCGCGCACGAATTTTATAATTTTTCATTATATTTTATCCATAGTATAGGTCCAAAAGCATGTTTATGAATGTTTTAACAAAAATATCCATTTCAAAAATAGGTAAAATCTGACTTTATTTTTATAAAAAATCATATAAATATTTGCTTCCGCTACCGAATTTTATGATTTTTCATCATATTTTAGCTAAAAGAAAACATTGCAACAAGAAAATTGCTATTTTACGTGTGGTAGGTATTCTAGAATCCAGCCCATGTAGCATACAATATACAACGTATTCATCAAGAAAATGTAAAATCTGACATTATTTTTTGTAAAAAATCATATAAATATTGGCTTCCGCGCCCGAATTTTATAATTCTTCATCATATTTTAGCTAAAAGAAAACATTGCATCAAGAAAATTACTCTTTCAAGTGTGGTAGGTATTCTAGAATTCAGCCCATGTAGCTTACAATATACAATGTATTCATTAAAATGACACCCGAAAATTGAATGTTTCATATCTGGTTTATACCACGTTTTGGTCACTTTTGCATGTCCAATGCTTAAAACCATCCATAGTATAGATCCTAAAGCATGATTATGAATGTTTTAACAAAAAATATCCATTTCAAGAATGGGTAAAATCTGACTTAATTTTTGTAAAAAATCATATATATATTTGCTTTCGCGCTCGAATTTTAAAATTCTTCATGATATTTATCTAAAAGAAAACATTGCAACAAAAAAATTAGCTATTACAAGTGTGGTAGGTATTCTAGAATTCAGCCCATGTAGCTTACAATATACAACGTATTCATCAAGAATAGGTAAAATCTGACTTTATTTTTGTAAAAAATCATGTAAATATTTGCTTCCCGCGCCCGAATTTTATAATTCTTTATCATATTTTAGCTAAAAGAAAACATTGCAACAAGAAAATTGCTATTTCACGTGTGGTAGGTATTCTAGAATCCAGCCCATGTAGCTTACAATATACAACGTATTCATCAAAATGACACCGGAAAATCAAATGTTTATTATCTGATTGGTACCCACGTTTTTGGTCACTTTTGCATGTCCAATGCTTAACAACCATCCATAGTATAAATCCTAAAGCACGAATTTTGAATGTTTTATTGGAAAATTCATGGGCTTGATAGTTCCTTCGTGGTAAACTCTTTATTTGGACGTTTCGGGTTGGTAAATCAACCCATCATCAACTACATAATTGATGAACATTTGATTGTTTGTTTTTTTATTTTACATAAATAGTTGTAGATAGTTTTTATTATCTGAACTGTAAACATGGAAAAAGAATTTTAAAGTTTGTTATGTTTATGAGTAAAAACATCTTTTTTGTTATTGGATTGAAACTTACCAAAAGTATATACAAAACTTTTAGAATTAAAATGTATATGCAGAAATTAGATTTGCAATACAATAGTGTTTAAATGAATAAGATAAAAAACTGTTACTGTTTGACAAAACGATGTGAACGCCATGATGTATGGCGTGAAACTGAGGTTAAAAGTTACTAGCAGAAATTAATAAATGGAAGAATAAAAATAAGAAGATTGATTATGTTTTTCCCAGATATCACAAAATTCAGCGGGAAAAAATGGAGTGAAAAGAACTGAGACTGTTAAGGTTTTTTAAATAATTGATTTAGATGTTCGACATTATTATTGAAATCTGTTTGATGGGTTTACAGTTATATTTTTGTTCATGTTAATATGGCATGTTTCATATAGGAGTCTGGTATATTTTGGGGCTATTTTATCTAGTATTTTAGCATCTTTAAAGTTAAATTTATGACCGGTTTCACAATAATGCTTACAAAGGGCACTATGGTGCTCATTAAGTCTTTGGCAATGGAAATTGTGCTGGTAAAGTCATTTTTGTAAAGGTTGGGTAGTTTCACCAATGTATATTTTATCGCAAAAACCGCAATTTATCTGGTAAATGACATTTTTTTGCCTTTCTAGGTCTATTTTGGTCTTTTAGTTTAGTATGCAGGGAGTCTGTGGTATTATTATTACAGTTTGCAATTTTAATGTTTGATTCTTTAATTACATTATTAATTCTATGATTTATATTTAAGTTAAAAGGGATTTTTGGCATAGACAGGAGTAGGGAGGGGTTCTACATTGTCCACAACAACCTGTTGGGTGTGGCGGCTTGAAATGCATCGGATACGTTTTTCTATATTATTGTCTATGAACTTTGGGTAACCATTTATTTTTAGAGTATTTCTAATATAGTTTAAGTTAGCGGCATGAAATTGTGGGCTTAGCTCTGTCAGTTAATGCATTTATAACACTGAATTTGTATTTAATATTGGTGTAAGAGAAAAAATTTAAATATCTACCCGAAGCTGTTAGTTTCTGGTACCAATTAGTTATGATATTGTTGTTATTTCTGGTTAAAATAACATCTAAAAAGTTAATACTGTTGTTATTTTCTAGTTCTATAGTAAATTGCAAATTTGGGTGGAAGTTATTGAATTTTGTAAATATATTTTGAATTTGGTTTAACGGGGCAATGAGTAAACAATCGTCAACGTAACGTTTATAATATATTATTTGTAGTTGCTCATCGTGGATCATACAATTTTCTAAACATTGAAGGACTATTTCTGAAATTGAAGCACTGAAAGATGATCTTATAGGGGAACCTTCTAGTTGTTTGTGAATTTTACCGTCAAAACTAAATATTGAACTTTCAAAACAAAGGTTAATACCTTCAATGAATTCATCTTTTGTGAGGTCTGTATATTCTGCAATTTGTTGCCATTGTTGATCAATATAATGTGTGACAAGTTGTTGTGGGATGGAAGGGTAAAGGGCGGTAACATCTAAAGAGAATATGCGAAAATTTTCGGGGATGTTAAGGTTTTTAATATCATTTACCAGGTTAAAAGAATTTTTGATAATAGTTCTGATTTTAAAGTTAGTTTTGAAAATATTTGATTTAGATATTTAGCCAGATTGTACGTTGGGGTGTATATAGTAGACGTTATTTGTCTCAAGGAGATAACTGGTTTGTGTATCTTGGGTTGCATGTACATTCTGCCATTTGAAGGATGTTGTATAATTAATTCTGGTTTGTTTATTTTCTTTAAATATTTTTTGCATTTATTGTCTAATGTTTTCAATGGACCTTTAGTTACTTGTTTATAAGTTTTGGTGTCGTTCAGAATGGCTTCAGCTTTTTGTTTATAGTCTATGGAATTAAGGATAACGGTTTTTAATCCTTTATCCGCTTTAGTAATTATGATTTTATCTTTATTATCTGTGACAAATTTTCTAGTGATTTTAATCCATTTTAGCAATTCTATCTCTGGATAAGTTAATTTAATGTTGGTTAGTCTGTTGTATTGTTGATTTAATATTGTTGTGATTTTATTTTTTATTTCATATTTATTTGCAATATTGCTTTTATCTATGGCAAGTGAGAGGCTTACGAAACAGTCAAGAATAATTTTTTTTATTAGTTTTTTCTTGTGAGTATTTGAAACTCAATTTAGGTCCCAGAGATAGAATTGCTAATACTTTTTTATCAATCTAATTGCTAATACTTTTTTATCAATCTCTAAATCTGTAAGGTTAGTGATCTAGTTAGTGTAATTGTTTATTAAAACATTGCAGATACTATTATAATCATGTTGGTCACTTTTGCATGTCCAATGCTAAAATTTTCCATAGTATAGGTCAAAAGCATGTTTATGAATGTTTTAACAAAAATATCCATTTCAAGAATAGGTAAAATCTGACTTTATTTTTGAAAAAAATCATATAAATATTTGCTTCCGCGCCCGAATTTTATGAATTTTCATCATAATTTAGGTAAAAGTAAACATTGCAACAAGAAAATTGCTATTTCAAGTATGGTAGGTATTCTAGAATCCAGCCCATGTAGCTTACAATATACAACGTATTCATCAAAAATAGGTAAAATCTGACTTTATTTTTGTAAAAAAATCATATAAATAATTGCTTGCGCGCCCGAATTTTATAATTTTTCATCATATTTTATCCATAGTATAGGTCCAAAACATGTTTATGAATGTTTTTACAAAAATATCCATTTTAAGAATAGGTAAATTCTGACTTTATTTTTGTAAAAAAATCATATAAATATTTGCTTCCGCGCCCGAATTTTATTTTTCATCATATTTTAGCTAAAAGAAAACACTGCAACAAGAAAATTGCTATTTAAATTGTGGTAGGTATTCTAGAATCCAGCCCATGTAGCTTACAATATATAACGTATTCATTAAAATGACACCCGAAAATAAATGTTTATTATCTGAATGGTACCAAGTTATGGTTACTTTTGTATATCCAATGCTAAAATTATCCATAGTATAGGTCCAAAAGCATGTTTATGAATGTTTTAACAAAAATATACATTTCAAAAATAAGTAAAATTTGACTTTATTTTTGTAAAAAATCATATAAATATTTGCTTCCGCGCCCGAATTTCATAATTTTTCATCATATTTTAGCTAAAAGAAAACATTGCAACAAGAAAATTGCTATTTCAAGTGTGGTAGGTTTTCTGGAATCCACCTTATGTAGCTTACAATATACAACTTATTCATCAAGAATAGGTAAAATCTGACTTTATTTTTGTAAAAAATGAAATAAATATTTGCTTCCGCGCCTAAATTTTATAATTTTTTATCATATTTTAGCTAAAAGAGAACATTGCAACAAGAAAATTGCTATTTCAAGTGTGGTAGGTATTCTAGAATCCAGCCAAAGAATTTTACAATATACACCGTATTCATCAAGAATAGGTAAAATCTGACTTTATTTTTGTAAAAAATCATATAAATATTTGCTTCCGCGCCCGAATTTTATAATTTTTCATCTAATTTTATCCAAAGTTTACGTCCAAAAGCATGTTTATGAATGTTTTAACAAAAATATCCATTTCAAGAATAGGTAAAATCTGACTTTATTTTTGTAAAATCATATTATATTTGCTCCCACACCCGAATTTTATGATTTTTCATCATATTTTAGCTAAAAGAAAACATTGCAATAAGAAAATTGCTATTTCAAGTGTGGTAGGTATTCTAGAATCCAGCCCGTCTAGCTTACAATATACAACGTATTCATTAAAATGACACCCGAAAATTAAGTGTTTATTATCTGATTGGTACCAAGTTATGGTCACTTTTGCATGTCCAATGCTAAAATTTTCCATAGTATAGGTCCAAAAGCATGTTTATGAATGTTTTAACAAAAATATCCATTTCAAGAATAGGTAAAATCTGACTTTATTTTTGAAAAAAATCATATAAATATTTGCTTCCGCGCCCGAATTTTATGAATTTTCATCATAATTTAGGTAAAAGTAAACATTGCAACAAAAAAATTGTTATTTCAAGTATGGTAGGTATTCTAGAATCCAGCCCATGTAGCTTACAATATACAACGTATTCATCAAAAATAGGTAAAATCTGACTTTATTTTTGTAAAAAAATCATATAAATAATTGCTTGCGCGCCCGAATTTTATAATTTTTCATCATATTTTATCCATAGTATAGGTCCAAAACATGTTTATGATTGTTTTTACAAAAATATCCATTTTAAGAATAGGTAAATTCTGACTTTATTTTTGTAAAAAAATCATATAAATATTTGTTTCCGCGCCCGAATTTTATTTTTCATCATATTTTAGCTAAAAGAAAACATTGCAACAAGAAAATTGCTATTTAAATTGTGGTAGGTATTCTAGAATCCAGCCCATGTAGCTTACAATATATAACGTATTCATTAAAATGACACCCGAAAATAAATGTTTATTATCTGACTGGTACCAAGTTATGGTCACTTATGTATATCCAATGCTAAAATTATCCATAGTATAGGTCCAAAAGCATGTTTATGAATGTTTTAACAAAAATATACATTTCAAAAATAAGTAAAATTTGACTTTATTTTTGTAAAAAATCATATAAATATTTGCTTCCGCGCCCGAATTTCATAATTTTTCATCATATTTTAGCTAAAAGAAAACATTGCAACAAGAAAATTGCTATTTCAAGTGTGGCAGGTTTTCTGGAATCCACCTTATGTAGCTTACAATATACAACTTATTCATCAAGAATAGGTAAAATCTGACTTTATTTTTGTAAAAAATGAAATAAATATTTGCTTCCGCGCCCAAATTTTATAATTTTTTATCATATTTTAGCTAAAAGAGAACATTGCAACAAGAAAATTGCTATTTCAAGTGTGGTAGGTATTCTAGAATCCAGCCAAAGAATTTTACAATATACACCGTATTCATCAAAAATTGGTAAAATCTGACTTTATTTCTGTAAAAAATCATATAAATATTTGCTTCCGCGCACGAATTTTATAATTTTTCATTATATTTTATCCATAGTATAGGTCCAAAAGCATGTTTATGAATGTTTTAACAAAAATATCCATTTCAAAAATAGGTAAAATCTGACTTTATTTTTATAAAAAATCATATAAATATTTGCTTCCGCTACCGAATTTTATGATTTTTCATCATATTTTAGCTAAAAGAAAGCATTGCAACAAGAAAATTGCTATTTCAAGTGTGGTAGGTATTTTAGAATCCAGCCCGTGTAGCATACATTATACAACGTATTCATTAAAATGACACCCGAAAATTAAGTGTTTATTATCTGATTGGTACCAAGTTATGGTCACTTTTGCATGTACAATGCTAAAATTATCCATAGTATAGGTCCAAAAGCATGTTTATGAATGTTTTTAACAAAAATATCCATTTCAAGAATAGGTAAAATCTGACTTTATTTTTGTAAAAAATCATATAAATATTTGCTTCCGCGCCCGAATTTTATAATTTTTCATCATATTTTAGCTAAAAGAAAACATTGCAATAAGAAAATTGCTATTTGAAGTGTGGTAGGTATTCTAGAATTCAGCCCATGTAGCTTACAATATACAACGTATTCATCAACAATAGGTCAAATCTGACTTTATTTTTGTAAAAAATCATATAAATATTTGCTTCCGCGCCCGAATTTTATAATTTTTTATCATATTTTTTCCATAGTATAGTTCCAAAAGCATGTTTATGAATGTTTGAACAAAAATATCCATTTTAAGAATAGGTAAAATATGACTTTATTTTTGTAAAAAATCATATAAATATTTGCATCCGCGCTCGAATTTTATGATTTTTCATCATATTTTAGCTAAAAGAAAACATTGCAACAAGAAAATTGCTATTTTACGTGTGGTAGGTATTCTAGAATCCAGCCCATGTAGCATACAATATACAACGTATTCATCAAGAAAATGTAAAATCTGACATTATTTTTGTAAAAAATCATATAAATATTGGCTTCCGCGCCCGAATTTTATAATTCTTCATCATATTTTAGCTAAAAGAAAACATTGCATCAAGAAAATTACTCTTTCAAGTGTGGTAGGTATTCTAGAATTCAGCCCATGTAGCTTACAATATACAATGTATTCATTAAAATGACACCCGAAAATTGAATGTTTCATATCTGGTTTATACCACGTTTTGGTCACTTTTGCATGTCCAATGCTTAAAACCATCCATAGTATAGATCCTAAAGCATGATTATGAATGTTTTAACAAAAATATCCATTTCAAGAATGGGTAAAATCTGACTTAATTTTTGTAAAAAATCATATAAATATTTGCTTTCGCGCTCGAATTTTAAAATTCTTCATGATATTTATCTAAAAGAAAACATTGCAACAAGAAAATTGCTATTTCAAGTGTAGTAGGTATTTTAGAATCCAGCCCGTGTAGCATACATTATACAACGTATTCATTAAAATGACACCCGAAAATTAAGTGTTTATTATCTAAATTGGTACCAAGTTATGGTCACTTTTGCATGTACAATGCTAAAATTATCCATAGTATAGGTACAAAAGCATGTTTATGAATGTTTTAACAAAAATATCCATTTCAAGAATAGGTAAAATCTGACTTTATTTTTGTAAAAAATCATATAAATATTTGCTTCCGCGCCCGAATTTTATAATTTTTCATCATATTTTAGCTAAAAGAAAACATTGCAATAAGAAAATTGCTATTTGAAGTGTGGTAGGTATTCTAGAATTACGCGCTATCTCAGAGTAATATACAACGTATTCATCAACAATAGGTCAAATCTGACTTTATTTTTTGTAAAAAAATCATATAAATATTTGCTTCCGCGCCCGAATTTTATAATTTTTTATCATATTTTTTTCCATAGTATAGTTCCAAAAGCATGTTTATGAATGTTTGAACAAAAATATCCATTTTAAGAATAGGTAAAATATGACTTTATTTTTTGTAAAAAATCATATAAATATTTGCATCCGCGCTCGAATTTTATGATTTTTCATCATATTTTAGCTAAAAGAAAACATTGCAACAAGAAAATTGCTATTTTACGTGTGGTAGGTATTCTAGAATCCAGCCCATGTAGCATACAATATACAACGTATTCATCAAGAAAATGTAAAATCTGACATTATTTTTGTAAAAAATCATATAAATATTGGCTTCCGCGCCCGAATTTTATAATTCTTCATCATATTTTAGCTAAAAGAAAACATTGCATCAAGAAAATTACTCTTTCAAGTGTGGTAGGTATTCTAGAATTCAGCCCATGTAGCTTACAATATACAATGTATTCATTAAAATGACACCCGAAAATTGAATGTTTCATATCTGGTTTATAACGCTTTTGGTCACTTTTGCATGTCCAATGCTTAAAACCATCCATAGTATAGATCCTAAAGCATGATTATGAATGTTTTAACAAAAATATCCATTTCAAGAATGGGTAAAATCTGACTTAATTTTTGTAAAAAATCATATAAATATTTGCTTTCGCGCTCGAATTTTAAAATTCTTCATGATATTTATCTAAAAGAAAACATTGCAACAAGAAAATTGCTATTTCAAGTGTGGTAGGTATTTTAGAATCCAGCCCGTGTAGCATACATTATACAACGTATACATTAAAATGACACCCGAAAATTAAGTGTTTATTATCTGATTGGTACCAAGTTATGGTCACTTTTGCATGTACAATGCTAAAATTATCCATAGTATAGGTCCAAAAGCATGTTTATGAATGTTTTAACAAAAATATCCATTTCAAGAATAGGTAAAATCTGACTTTATTTTTGTAAAAAATCATATAAATATTTGCTTCCGCGCCCGAATTTTATAATTTTTCATCATATTTTAGCTAAAAGAAAACATTGCAATAAGAAAATTGCTATTTGAAGTGTGGTAGGTATTCTAGAATTCAGCCCATGTAGCTTACAATATACAACGTATTCATCAACAATAGGTCAAATCTGACTTTATTTTTGTAAAAAATCATATAAATATTTGCTTCCGCGCCCGAATTTTATAATTTTTTATCATATTTTTTCCATAGTATAGTTCCAAAAGCATGTTTATGAATGTTTGAACAAAAATATCCATTTTAAGAATAGGTAAAATATGACTTTATTTTTGTAAAAAATCATATAAATATTTGCATCCGCGCTCGAATTTTATGATTTTTCATCATATTTTAGATAAAAGAAAACATTGCAACAAGAAAATTGCTATTTTACGTGTGGTAGGTATTCTAGAATCCAGCCCATGTAGCATACAATATACAACGTATTCATCAAGAAAATGTAAAATCTGACATTATTTTTGTAAAAAATCATATAAATATTGGCTTCCGCGCCCGAATTTTATAATTCTTCATCATATTTTAGCTAAAAGAAAACATTGCATCAAGAAAATTACTCTTTCAAGTGTGGTAGGTATTCTAGAATTCAGCCCATGTAGCTTACAATATACAATGTATTCATTAAAATGACACCCGAAAATTGAATGTTTCATATCTGGTTTATACCACGTTTTGGTCACTTTTGCATGTCCAATGCTTAAAACCATCCATAGTATAGATCCTAAAGCATGATTATGAATGTTTTAACAAAAATATCCATTTCAAGAATGGGTAAAATCTGACTTAATTTTTGTAAAAAATCATATAAATATTTGCTTTCGCGCTCGAATTTTAAAATTCTTCATGATATTTATCTAAAAGAAAACATTGCAACAAGAAAATTGCTATTTCAAGTGTGGTAGGTATTTTAGAATCCAGCCCGTGTAGCATACATTATACAACGTATTCATTAAAATGACACCCGAAAATTAAGTGTTTATTATCTAAATTGGTACCAAGTTATGGTCACTTTTGCATGTACAATGCTAAAATTATCCATAGTATAGGTCCAAAAGCATGTTTATGAATGTTTTAACAAAAATATCCATTTCAAGAATAGGTAAAATCTGACTTTATTTTTGTAAAAAATCATATAAATATTTGCTTCCGCGCCCGAATTTTATAATTTTTCATCATATTTTAGCTAAAAGAAAACATTGCAATAAGAAAATTGCTATTTGAAGTGTGGTAGGTATTCTAGAATTCAGCCCATGTAGCTTACAATATACAACGTATTCATCAACAATAGGTCAAATCTGACTTTATTTTTGTAAAAAATCATATAAATATTTGCTTCCGCGCCCGAATTTTATAATTTTTTATCATATTTTTTCCATAGTATAGTTCCAAAAGCATGTTTATGAATGTTTGAACAAAAATATCCATTTTAAGAATAGGTAAAATATGACTTTATTTTTGTAAAAAATCATATAAATATTTGCATCCGCGCTCGAATTTTATGATTTTTCATCATATTTTAGCTAAAAGAAAACATTGCAACAAGAAAATTGCTATTTTACGTGTGGTAGGTATTCTAGAATCCAGCCCATGTAGCATACAATATACAACGTATTCATCAAGAAAATGTAAAATCTGACATTATTTTTGTAAAAAATCATATAAATATTGGCTTCCGCGCCCGAATTTTATAATTCTTCATCATATTTTAGCTAAAAGAAAACATTGCATCAAGAAAATTACTCTTTCAAGTGTGGTAGGTATTCTAGAATTCAGCCCATGTAGCTTACAATATACAATGTATTCATTAAAATGACACCCGAAAATTGAATGTTTCATATCTGGTTTATACCACGTTTTGGTCACTTTTGCATGTCCAATGCTTAAAACCATCCATAGTATAGATCCTAAAGCATGATTATGAATGTTTTAACAAAAATATCCATTTCAAGAATGGGTAAAATCTGACTTAATTTTTGTAAAAAATCATATAAATATTTGCTTTCGCGCTCGAATTTTAAAATTCTTCATGATATTTATCTAAAAGAAAACATTGCAACAAGAAAATTGCTATTTCAAGTGTGGTAGGTATTTTAGAATCCAGCCCGTGTAGCATACATTATACAACGTATTCATTAAAATGACACCCGAAAATTAAGTGTTTATTATCTGATTGGTACCAAGTTATGGTCACTTTTGCATGTACAATGCTAAAATTATCCATAGTATAGGTCCAAAAGCATGTTTATGAATGTTTTAACAAAAATATCCATTTCAAGAATAGGTAAAATCTGACTTTATTTTTGTAAAAAATCATATAAATATTTGCTTCCGCGCCCGAATTTTATAATTTTTCATCATATTTTAGCTAAAAGAAAACATTGCAACAAGAAAATTGCTATTTGAAGTGTGGTAGGTATTCTAGAATTCAGCCCATGTAGCTTACAATATACAACGTATTCATCAACAATAGGTCAAATCTGACTTTATTTTTGTAAAAAATCATATAAATATTTGCTTCCGCGCCCGAATTTTATAATTTTTTATCATATTTTTTCCATAGTATAGTTCCAAAAGCATGTTTATGAATGTTTGAACAAAAATATCCATTTTAAGAATAGGTAAAATATGACTTTATTTTTGTAAAAAATCATATAAATATTTGCATCCGCGCTCGAATTTTATGATTTTTCATCATATTTTAGCTAAAAGAAAACATTGAAACAAGAAAATTGCTATTTTACGTGTGGTAGGTATTCTAGAATCCAGCCCATGTAGCATACAATATACAACGTATTCATCAAGAAAATGTAAAATCTGACATTATTTTTGTAAAAAATCATATAAATATTGGCTTCCGCGCCCGAATTTTATAATTCTTCATCATATTTTAGCTAAAAGAAAACATTGCATCAAGAAAATTACTCTTTCAAGTGTGGTAGGTATTCTAGAATTCAGCCCATGTAGCTTACAATATACAATGTATTCATTAAAATGACACCCGAAAATTGAATGTTTCATATCTGGTTTATACCACGTTTTGGTCACTTTTGCATGTCCAATGCTTAAAACCATCCATAGTATAGATCCTAAAGCATGATTATGAATGTTTTAACAAAAATATCCATTTCAAGAATGGGTAAAATCTGACTTAATTTTTGTAAAAAATCATATAAATATTTGCTTTCGCGCTCGAATTTTAAAATTCTTCATGATATTTATCTAAAAGAAAACATTGCAACAAAAAAATTAGCTATTACAAGTGTGGTAGGTATTCTAGAATTCAGCCCATGTAGCTTACAATATACAACGTATTCATCAAGAATAGGTAAAATCTGACTTTATTTTTGTAAAAAATCATGTAAATATTTGCTTCCGCGCCCGAATTTTATAATTCTTTATCATATTTTAGCTAAAAGAAAACATTGCAACAAGAAAATTGCTATTTCACGTGTGGTAGGTATTCTAGAATCCAGCCCATGTAGCTTACAATATACAACGTATTCATCAAAATGACACCGGAAAATCAAATGTTTATTATCTGATTGGTACCACGTTTTGGTCACTTTTGCATGTCCAATGCTTAAAACCATCCATAGTATAAATCCTAAAGCACGAATTTGAATGTTTTATTGGAAAATTCATGGGCTTGATAGTTCCTTCGTGGTAAACTCTTTATTTGGACGTTTCGGGTTGGTAAATCAACCCATCATCAACTACATAATTGATGAACATTTGATTGTTTGTTTTTTTATTTTACATAAATAGTTGTAGATAGTTTTGGTAGTTTTATTATCTGAACTGTAAACATGGAAAAAGAATTTTAAAGTTTGTTATGTTTATGAGTAAAAACATCTTTTTTGTTATTGGATTGAAACTTACCAAAAGTATATACAAAACTTTTAGAATTAAAATGTATATGCAGAAATCAGATTTGCAATACAATAGTGTTTAAATGAATAAGATAAAAAACTGTTACTGTTTGACAAAACGATGTGAACGCCATGATGTATGGCGTGAAACTGAGGTTAAAAGTTACTAGCAGAAATTAATAAATGGAAGAATAAAAATAAGAAGATTGATTATGTTTTTGCCAGATATCACAAAATTCAGCGGGAAAAAATGGAGTGAAAAGAACTGAGACTGTTAAGGTTTTTTAAATAATTGATTTAGATGTTCGACATTATTATTGAAATCTGTTTGATGGTTTACAGTTATATTTTTGTTCATGTTAATATGGCATGTTTCATATAGGAGTCTGGTATATTTTGGGGCTATTTTATCTAGTATTTTAGCATCTTTAAAGTTAAATTTATGACCGGTTTCACAATAATGCTTACAAAGGGCACTATGGTGCTCATTAAGTCTTTGGCAATGGAAATTGTGCTGGTAAAGTCATTTTTGTAAAGGTTGGGTAGTTTCACCAATGTATATTTTATCGCAAAAACCGCAATTTATCTGGTAAATGACATTTTTTTTGCCTTTCTAGGTCTATTTTGTCTTTTAGTTTAGTATGCAGGGAGTCTGTGGTATTATTATTACAGTTTGCAATTTTAATGTTTGATTCTTTAATTACATTATTAATTCTATGATTTATATTTAAGTTAAAAGGGATTTTGGCATAGACAGGAGTAGGGAGGGGTTCTACATTGTCCACAACAACCTGTTGGGTGTGGCGGCTTGAAATGCATCGGATACGTTTTTCTATATTATTGTCTATGAACTTTGGGTAACCATTTATTTTTAGAGTATTTCTAATATAGTTTAAGTTAGCGGCATGAAATTGTGGGCTTGACAATTTAATAGCTCTGTCAGTTAATGCATTTATAACACTTAATTTGTATTTAATATTGGTGTAAGAGAAAAAATTTAAATATCTACCCGAAGCTGTTAGTTTCTGGTACCAATTAGTTATGATATTGTTGTTATTTCTGGTTAAAATAACATCTAAAAAGTTAATACTGTTGTTATTTTCTAGTTCTATAGTAAATTGCAAATTTGGGTGGAAGTTATTGAATTTTGTAAATATATTTTGAATTTGGTTTAACGGGGCAATGAGTAAACAATCGTCAACGTAACGTTTATAATATATTATTTGTAGTTGCTCATCGTGGATCATACAATTTTCTAAACATTGAAGGACTATTTCTGAAATTGAAGCACTGAAAGATGATCTTATAGGGGAACCTTCTAGTTGTTTGTGAATTTTACCGTCAAAACTAAATATTGAACTTTCAAAACAAAGGTTAATACCTTCAATGAATTCATCTTTTGTGAGGTCTGTATATTCTGCATTTTGTTGCCATTGTTGGTCAATATAATGTGTGACAAGTTGTTGTGGGATGGAAGGGTAAAGGGCGGTAACATCTAAAGAGAATATGCGAAAATTTTCGGGGATGTTAAGGTTTTTAATATCATTTACCAGGTTAAAAGAATTTTTGATAATATTTCTGATTTTGAAGTTAGTTTTGAAAATATTTGATTTAGATATTTAGCCAGATTGTACGTTGGGGTGTCTATAGTAGACGTTATTTGTCTCAAGGAGATAACTGGTTTGTGTATCTTGGGTTGCATGTACATTCTGCCATTTGAAGGATGTTGTATAATTAATTCTGGTTTGTTTATTTTCTTTAAATATTTTTTGCATTTATTGTCTAATGTTTTCAATGGACCTTTAGTTACTTGTTTATAAGTTTTGGTGTCGTTCAGAATGGCTTCAGCTTTTTGTTTATAGTCTATGGAATTAAGGATAACGGTTTTTAATCCTTTATCCGCTTTAGTAATTATGATTTTATCTTTATTATCTGTGACAAATTTTCTAGTGATTTTAATCCATTTTAGCAATTCTATCTCTGGATAAGTTAATTTAATGTTGGTTAGTCTGTTGTATTGTTGATTTAATATTGTTGTGATTTTATTTTTTATTTCATATTTATTTGCAATATTGCTTTTATCTATGGCAAGTGAGAGGCTTACGAAACAGTCAAGAATAATTTTTTTATTAGTTTTTTCTTGTGAGTATTTGAAACTCAATTTAGGTCCCAGAGATAGAATTGCTAATACTTTTTTATCAATCTCTAAATCTGTAAGGTTAGTGATCTAGTTAGTGTAATTGTTTATTAAAACATTGCAGATACTATTATAATCATGTTGTTTATAAAGGTAATTAAGTCTTTTTTCAATTTTGGTGTTGTTTTTGTTTTTCTCTAATATAAGCTGAGTTGGCTTTGTTTATAACAAAAAAGTAAATGTCTAATGGTAGAATGTTCATGCAATCCAAGATACAATAAGATAGTTCGTTTTTTAAAATTTGGAGGGAACGATGTGCATAATCTATTTCTAAATTGAGCATAGTATTGTGATATCTGGCATTAACAAAATTTAGTTTTTTCTGATTTGATTTGCTAACGAAAAGATTTTTATCCTGCACACGATCTTTTATAAAATTTGGAATCAAGTTATTGTCTTTACATTTGTGAAGGAAAAATAGGCGACATTCATTTTTGGCTATTTTAATTTTGAGTTTGTTGTACCTTTTGATCGTCTGCGTGGTTGATTGGCCATATTCTTCTGTGATGATGGTGTGGAATGAATTTCGTTGGTTGCACATCTTGTCTCTGTGAGTTGTACCTTGTCTGTTCCTGTCGAAAGTGTGGAGTTTTACGCCATCCACCATGTGATAAATTTTAGAAATTTGGGAACTTCGAGGTATATAGTTTTTGGGAAAATTAATGGGCTTGATAGTTCCTTCGTGGTAAACTTTTTATTTGGACGTTTCGGGTTGGTAAATCAACCCATCATCAGCTACATAATTGTTAAGATAATAAAATGTTGTTTGAACATAATGAAGTTACAAATCATCAAGGTTATTTTTGCGACATATGAGTTTATTGCAATGCTGGATTGCAACATCAACTGGATGAACATTTGATTGTTTGTTTTTTATTTTACATAAATAGTTGTAGATAGTTTTAGTAGTTTTATTATCTGAACTGTAAACATGGAAAAAGAATTTTAAAGTTAGTTATGTTTATGAGTAAAAACATCTTTTTTGTTATTGGAATGAAACTTACCAAAAGATTATACAAAACTTTTAGAATTAAAATGTATATGCAGAAATAAGATTTGCAATACAATAGTGTTTAAATGAATAAGAAAAAAAACTTTTACTGTTTGACAAAACGATGTGAACGCCATGATGTATGGCGTGAAACTGAGGTTAAAAGTTACTAGCAGAATTTAATAAATGGAAGAATAAAAATAAGAAGATTGATTATGTTTTTGCCAGATATCACAAAATTCAGCGGGAAAAAATGGAGTGAAAAGAACTGAGACTGTTAAGGTTTTTTAAATAAATGATTTAGATTTTCTTGTTGCAATGTTTTCTTTTAGCTAAAATAGGATGAAGAATTATAAAATTCGAGTACGAAAGCAAATATTTATATATTTTTTTACAAAAATAAAGTCAGATTTTTCCTATTCTTGATGAATACGTTGTATATTGTAAGTTACAAGGGCTGGATTCTAGAATAAATACCAAACTTGAAATAGCAATTTTCTTGTTATAATGTTTTCTTTTACCTTAATTTTAATGAAGAATTATAAAATTTGGGCGCGGAAGCAAATATTAATATGATTTTTTACAAAAATAAAGTCAGATTTTAACTATTCTTGAAATGTATATTTTTGTTAAAACATTCATATTCATGCTTTAGGATCTATACTATGGATGGTTTTAGCATTGGACATTGAATTTTCGAATGTCATTGTATTGAATACGTTGTATATTAAAAGCTACCTGGGCTAGATTCTAGAATACCTACCACAATTGAAACATCAATTTTCTTGTTGCAATGTTTTTTTTTTTAGCTAAAATATGATAAAGAATTATAAAGTTCGGGCGGGGAAGCAAATATTTATATGATTTTTACAAAAATAAATTCTGATTTTACCTATTCTTGATGAATACGTTGTATATTGTAAGCTACATTGGCTGGATTATAGAATACCTACCACACTTGAAATAGCAATTTTCTTGTTGCAATGTTTTCTTTTGGCTAAAATATGATGAAGAATTATATAATTCGGACGCGGAAGCAAGTATTTATATGATTTTTTACAAAAATAAAATCAGATTTTACGTATTCTTTGAATGGATATTTTTGTTAAAACATTCATATTTATGCTTTATGATCTATACAATGGATGGTTTTAGCATTGGACATGCAGAAGTGAGCAAAACGTGGTACTAATCAGATAATAAACATTCAATTTTCGGGTGTCATTTTAATGAATACGTTGTAAAGTGTAAGCTACATGGACTGGATTCTAGAATACCTACTACACTTGAAATAGCAATTTTCTTGTTGCACTGTTTTCTTTAAGCTGAAATATAATGAAGAATTATAAAATTCGGGCGCGGAAGCAAATATTTATATGATTTTTTACAAAAATAAAGACAGATTTTACATATTCTTGAAATGGATATTATTGTTAAAACATTCATATTCATGCTTTAGGATCTATACTATGGATGGTTTTAGCATTGGACATGCAAAAGTGACCAAAACGTGGTACCAATCAGATAATAAACAGTCATTTTTCGGGTGTCATATTAATAAATACGTTGTTTATTGTAAGCTACGTGGGCTGGATTCTAGAATACCTACTACACTTGAAATAGCAATTTTCTTTTTGCAATGTTTTCTTTTATTTAAAATATGATGAAGAATTATAAAATTCGGGCGCGGAAGAAAGTATTTATATGATTTTTTACAAAAATAAAATCAGATTTTACCTATTCTTGAAACAGATATTTTTGTTAAAACATTCATATTCATGCTTGTGACGAATCCCTGTTCGCGTGCGCCAATTTGTGACGATCACTAGGGGCCGCTGCTACTTGTCGGATCGTGATGTCGTGGTTTTCCTCCAGGACGTCGGGTTTTTCTCGGGCGCCAATCAGCGGGTGTTAGGAAGAAAAATAATGTGCTACGGGAGCTCTAGGTCGGCTAGGCCATGGTGGAAACACTAAAACCAGAATTACTAAAAAAACAAGTTTTTATTGTAGATCCTTCAGTTCCATACGATGTTAACGCTGGGAAGTCTCAATCGAGGTCGCAGTCTGAATCAATCACGGTCTAGAGAGAAGTACAGCCAAACCGGATACCAGCTTGAGGTTGTACTGTAGGAATGGGTCGCGGTCATGTCAGGAAGAAGAATAGTACCAAGCTGGATGCCAGCTTTAGGTGGTATCGTCGTGGTGGTCAACGGTCAGAGTCAGGACGACGAGTATCGCTAAACTGGACACCAGCTTAAAGTTATACTCGTTGGGGTTAGCGGTCAGGACGGTAATACCTTTTTATCTACAAAAGGTCGGTCGGTAGATCTGTGTGTCTCGGAGATAAATCGCAGTTGTCGCTAGAGAACTCAATTTAGGTCGATATCAGAAGCTTGTAAACAAGTGATCATGCTTAGCCCCGGAGGCCGTATTTATACCCCTATTACTAATTAAACTCGTTTAAACAAATTGTACGACAAAGATGGAGAGTTGTAAGATATTGTTTTTTCTTCTTAATAAAATTTAATTTTATTCTAATTGTCGTTGTTTGCCTTCCCTTTCTTTTGCAAATTAATATATTACATTTTATGTTATTTTAGAATATTTCACAAATTATATTTGACTTCTTTGAACATTTGAATCACGGCTTCGGTCGGAAGTACGGATATTTGCCGCATCTGCACAGTGGCGTCTTGGTGGTGTCTTTGACAGCTTTCTGTAGAGTTGTATAACTGTGAAAATATACATTTTACGCAGAGATGTTTAATGTGAGTATGATTATTGGTAACAGGGTGATGTTTTATGAGCATGGTTTTATAGGTGAATCTGGAACTGTCACTTGTCCGTGCACGTGGTTTTGGAGTTAGGTTAGACCATGTGCTTGGTAAAAAAACGTTTATGAACAGTTGTCCCATGGTTTGGAAGACTTGCTATGATGATGATCGGATGACACAGATGACGGAACAGTGTTGGTTGGGTAAGCGGGAGTACACGTGGTTGCAAAGAAGGAAACCAGGTTAGTGACACTACATCACATGCTTTAGGATCTATACTATGGATGGTTTTAGCATTTGACATACAAAAGTGACCAAAACGTGGTACCAATCAGATAATAAACATTTAATTTTCAGGTGTCATTTTAATGAATACGTTGTATATTGTAAGCTACATGGACTGGATTCTAGAATACCTACTACACTTGAAATAGCAATTTTCTTGTTGCACTGTTTTCTTTAAGCTAAAATATAATAAAGAATTATAAAATTCGGGCGCGGAAGCAAATATTTATATGGTTTTTTACAAAAATAAAGTCAGATTTTACCTATTCTTGAAATGGATATTTTTGTTAAAACATTTATATTCATGCTTTAGGAACTATTCTATGTATGGTTTTAGCGTTGGTCATGCAAAAGTGACCAAAACGTGGTACCAATCAGATAATAAACATTCAACTTTCGGGTGTCATTTTAATGAATACGTTGTATATTTTAAGCTACATGGGCTGGATTTTAGAATACCTACCACACATGAAATAGCAATTTTCTTGTCGCAATGTTTTCTTTTAGCTAAAATATGATAAAGAATTATAAAATTCGGGCGCGGAAGCAAATATTTATATGATTTTTTACAAAAATAAAGACAGATTTTACCTATTCTTGAAATGGATATTTTTGTTAAAACATTCATATTCATGCTTTAGGATCTATACCATGGATGTTTTTAAGCATTGGACATGCAAAAGTGACCAAAACGTGGTACCAATCAGATAATAAACATTCAATTTTCGGGTGTCATTTTAATGAATACGTTGTATATTGTATGCTGCATGTGCTGGATTCTCGAATACCTACTACACTTGAGGTAGCAATTATCTTGTTGCAATGTTTTTTTTTAGCCAAAATATGATGAAGAAATATAAAATTCGGGCGCAGATGCAAATATTTATATGATTTTTTACAAAAATAAAGACAGATTTTACCTATTCTTGAAATGGATATTTTTGTTAAAACATTCATATTCATGCTTTAGGATCTATACTATAAATGGTTTTAAGCATAGGACATGCAAAAGTGACCAATACGTGGTACCAATCAAATAATTAACATTCAATTTTCGGGTGTCATTTTAATGAATACATTGTATATTGTAAGCTACATGGGCTGGATTCTAGAATACCTACCACACTTGAAATAGCAATTTTCTTGTTGCAATATTATCTTTTAGCTAAAATATGAACAAGAATTATAAAATTCGTGCGCGGAAGCAAATATTTATATAATTTTTTACAAAAATAAAATCAGACTTTTCCTATTCTTGAAATGTATATTTTTGTTAAAACATTATTATTCATGCTGTAGGATCTATACTATGGATGGTTTTAAGCATTGGACATGCAAAAGTGACCAAAACGTGGTAGTAATCAGATAGTAAACATTCAATTTTCGGGTGTCATTTTAATGAATGTGTTGTATATTGTAAGCTACATGGGCTGGATTCAAGAATACCTACCGCACTTGAAATAGCAATTTTCTTGTTGCACTGTTTTCTTTAAGATAAAATATAATAAAGAATTATAAAATTCGGACGCGGAAGCAAATATTTATATGATTTTTTACAAAAAAAGGCATGTTTTAATAATTTTTGAAATGGATATTTTTCTTAAAACATTCGTTTTCATGCTTTAGCATATATACAAGGGATAGATTTAAGCATTGGACATGCAAATGTGACCAAAACATGTTACCAATCAGATAATAAACATTTTATTTTCGGGTGTCATTTTAATTAATACGTTGTATATTGTAAGCTACATGGGCTGGATTCTAGAATACCTACTACACTTGAAATAGCAATTTTCTTGTTGCAATGTTTTCTTTTAGCTAAAATATTATGAAGAATTATAAAATTCGGGCGCGGAAGCAAATATTTATATGATTTTTTACAAAAATAAAGTCAGATTTTACCTATTTTTGATGAATCCGTTGTATATTGTTGCTACATGGGCTGGATTCTAGAATACCTACCACACTTGAAATAGCAATTTTCTTGTTGCAATATTTTCTTTTAGCTAAAATATGATAAAGTATTATAAAATTCGGGCGCAGAAGCAAATATTTATATGACGTTTTACAAAAATAAAATCAGATTTTACCTATACTTGATAAATACGTTGTTTTTGTAAGCTACATGGGCAGGATTCTAGACAACCTACCCCACTTGAAATATATTAATGCTTTAGGATCTATACTATGGCTGGTTTTAAGCATTGGACATGCAAACGTGACTAAATATCAGATAATAAACATTCAATTTTCGGGTGTCATTTTAATGAATACGTTGTATATTGTAAGCTACATGGGCTGGATTTTAGAATACCTACCACACTCAAAATAGCAATTTTCTTGTTGCAAAGTTTTCTTTTAGCTAAAATATGATGAAGAGCAAATATTTATATGATTTTTTTAAAAATCAAGTCAGATTTTACTTATTCTTTAAATAGATATTTTTGTTAAAACATTCATATTCATGTAATTTTCTTGTTGCAATGTTTTTTTTTAGCTAAAATATGAAAAATAATTACAAAATTCGGGCGCGAAAGCAAATATTTACATGATTTTTCACAAAAATTATGTCAAATTTGACCTATTCTTGAAATGGATATTTTTGTTAAAACATTCAAATTCATGGATTAGGATCTATAAAACTATGGATGGTTTTAAGCATTGGACATGCAAAAGTGACCAAAACGTGGTACCAATCAGATAATAAACATGCAATTTTCAGGTCTCATTTTAATGAATACGTGTATATTATAAGCTATATGGGCTGGATTTTAGAATACCTACCACACTTGAAATAGCAATTTTCTTGTTGCAATGTTATATGATTTTTTACAAAAATTACGTTAGACTTTACCTATTCTTGATATGGATATTTTTGTTATGACATTAATAATCATGCTTTAGGATCTATACTATGGATGGTTTTAGCATTGGACATGCAAAAGTGATCAAAACGTGGTACCAATCAGATAATAAACATTCAATTTTCGGGTATCATTTTAATGAGTACGTTGTATAGTGTAAGCTACATGGGCTGGATTATCGAATACCTACCACACTTGAAGTAGCAATTTTCTTGTTGCAATGTTTTTTTTTAATCTAAAATATGATGAAGAATTATAAAATTCGGGCGCGGAAGCAAATATTTATATGATTTTTTACAAAAATTACGTCTGATTATACCTATTCTTGATATGGATATTTTTGTTATGACATTAATAGTCATGCTTTAGGATCTATACTATGGATGGTTTTAGCATTGGACATGCAAAAGGGACCAAAACGTGGTACCAAACAGATAATAACATTCAATTTTCGGGTGCCATTTTAATAAATACGTTGTATATTGTAAGCAACATGGAATGGATTCTAGAATACCTACCACACTTGAAATAGCAATTTTCTTGTTGCAATGTTTTCTTTTAGCTAAAATATGATAAAGAATTATAATATTCGGGCGTGGAAATAAATATTTATATGATTTTTTACAAAAATAAAGTCAGATTTTACCTATTCTTTAAATGGATATTTTTGTTAAAACATTTATATTTATGGTTTAGTATCTATAGTATGGATGGTTTTAGCATTGGACATGCAAAAGTGACCAAAACGAGGTACCTATCAGATAATAAACATTCAATTTTCGGGTATCATTTTAATGAGTACGTTGTATATTGTAAGCTACATGGGCTGGATTATCGAATACCTACCACACTTAAAGTAGCAATTTTCTTGTTGCAATGTTTTCTTTTAGCTATAATATAATAAAAAATTATAATATTCGGGCGCGGAAAAAAATATTAATAAGTTTTTTCACAAAAATAAAGTCAGATTTTACCTATTCTTTAAATGGATATTTTTGTTAAAAGATTCATAAACATGCTTTTAAACCTATACTATGGATAAAATATGATGAAAAATTATAAAATTCGGGCGCAGAAGCAAATATTTATATGATTTTATACAAAAATAAAGTCAGATTTTAACTATTTTTGTTGAATACGTTGTATATTGTATGCTTCATTGGCTGGATTCTAGAATACCTACCACACTTGAAATAGCAATTTTCTTGTTGCAATGTATTCTTTTACCTAAATTATGATAAAAATCATAAAATTCGAGCGCGGAAGCAAATATTTATATGATTTTATACAAAAATAAAGTCAGATTTTAACTATTTTTGATGAATACGTTGTATATCGCAAGCTACATGGGCTGGATTCTAGAATACCCACATCACTTGAAATAGCAATTTTCTTGTTGCAATGTTTTCTTTTAGCTAAAATATGATAAAAAATCAGAAAAATTCGGGCGCGGAAGCAAATATTTATATGATATTTTACAAAAATAAAGTCAGATTTTACCTATTCTCGAAATGGATATTTTTGTTAAAACATTCATAAACATGCTTTTGGACGTATACTTTGAATAAAATATGATGAAAAATTATAAAATTCGGTCGCGGAAGCAAATATTTATATGATTTTTTACAAAAATGAAGTCAGATTTTACCTATTTTTGATGAATACGTTGTATATTGTAAGCTACATGGGCTGGATTCTAGAATACCTACCACACTTGAAATAGCAATTTTCTTGTTGCAATGTTTTCTTTTAGCTAAAATATGATGAAAAATCGTAAAATTCGGGCGCGGAAGCAAATATTTATATGATTTTTTACAAAAATAAAGTCATACTTTACCTATTCTTAAAATGAATATTTTAGTTAAAACATTCTTAAACATGCTTTTGGACCTATACTATGGATAAAATATGATAAAAAATTATAAAATCCGGGCGCGGAAGCAAATATTTATATGATTTTTTACAAAAATAAAGTCAGAGTTGACCTATTTTTGATGAATACTTTGTATATTGTAAGCTACATGGGCTGGTTTCTGGACTACCTGCCACACTTAAAATAGCAATTTTCTTGCTGCAATGTTTTCTTTTAGCTAAAATATGATAAAAAATAATAAACTTCAGGCGCGGAAGAAAATATTTATATGTTTTTTTACAAAAATAAAGTCAGATTTTAACTATTTTTGATGAATACGTTGTATATTGTAAGCTACATGGGCTGGATTCTAGAATACCTACCATACTTGAAATAGCAATTTTCTTGTTGCAATGTTTTCTTTTAGCTAAAATATGATGAAAAATCATAAAATTCGGGCGCGGAAGCAAATATTTATATAATTTTTTACAAAAATAATGTCAGATTTTACCTATTCTTTAAATGGATATTTTTGTTAAAACATTTATATTTATGGTTTAGTATCTATAGTATGGATGGTTTTAGCATTGGACATGCAAAAGTGACCAAAACGAGGTACCTATCAGATAATAAACATTCAATTTTCGGGTATCATTTTAATGAGTACGTTGTATATTGTAAGCTACATGGGCTGGATTATCGAATACCTACCACACTTAAAGTAGCAATTTTCTTGTTGCAATGTTTTCTTTTAGCTATAATATAATAAAAAATTATAATATTCGGGCGCGGAAAAAAATATTTATAAGTTTTTTCACAAAAATAAAGTCAGATTTTACCTATTCTTTAAATGGATATTTTTGTTAAAAGATTCATAAACATGCTTTTAAACCTATACTATGGATAAAATATGATGAAAAATTATAAAATTCGGGCGCAGAAGCAAATATTTATATGATTTTATACAAAAATAAAGTCCGATTTTAACTATTTTTGTTGAATACGTTGTATATTGTATGCTTCATTGGCTGGATTCTAGAATACCTACCACACTTGAAATAGCAATTTTCTTGTTGCAATGTATTCTTTTACCTAAATTATGATAAAAATCATAAAATTCGAGCGCGGAAGCAAATATTTATATGATTTTATACAAAAATAAAGTCAGATTTTAACTATTTTTGATGAATACGTTGTATATCGCAAGCTACATGGGCTGGATTCTAGAATACCCACATCACTTGAAATAGCAATTTTCTTGTTGCAATGTTTTCTTTTAGCTAAAATATGATAAAAAATCAGAAAAATTCGGGCGCGGAAGCAAATATTTATATGATATTTTACAAAAATAAAGTCAGATTTTACCTATTCTCGAAATGGATATTTTTGTTAAAACATTCATAAACATGCTTTTGGACGTATACTTTGGATAAAATATGATGAAAAATTATAAAATTCGGTCGCGGAAGCAAATATTTATATGATTTTTTACAAAAATGAAGTCAGATTTTACCTATTTTTGATGAATACGTTGTATATTGTAAGCTACATGGGCTGGATTCTAGAATACCTACCACACTTGAAATAGCAATTTTCTTGTTGCAATGTTTTCTTTTAGCTAAAATATGATGAAAAATCGTAAAATTCGGGCGCGGAAGCAAATATTTATATGATTTTTTACAAAAATAAAGTCAGACTTTACCTATTCTTAAAATGAATATTTTAGTTAAAACATTCTTAAACATGCTTTTGGACCTATACTATGGATAAAATATGATAAAAAATTATAAAATCCGGGCGCGGAAGCAAATATTTATATGATTTTTTACAAAAATAAAGTCAGATTTGACCTATTTTTGATGAATACTTTGTATATTGTAAGCTACATGGGCTGGTTTCTGGACTACCTGCCACACTTAAAATAGCAATTTTCTTGCTGCAATGTTTTCTTTTAGCTAAAATATGATAAAAAATAATAAACTTCAGGCGCGGAAGCAAATATTTATATGATTTTATACAAAATTAAAGTCAGATTTTAACTATTTTTGATGAATACGTTGTATATCGCAAGCTACATGGGCTGGATTCTAGAATGCCCACATCACATGAAATAGCAATTTTCTTGTTGCAATGTTTTCTTTTAGCTAAAATATGATGAAAAATCATAAAATTCGGGCGCGGAAGCAAATATTTATATAATTTTTTACAAAAATAAAGTCAGATTTTACTTATTCTTGAAATGGATATTTTTGTTAAAACATTCATAAACATGCTTTTGGACCTATACAATGGATAAAATATGATGAAAAATTATAAAACTCGGGCGCGGAAGCAAATAGTTATATGTTTTTTTTACAAAAATAAAGTCCAGATTTTACCTATTTTTGATGAATACGTTGTATATCGCAAGCTACATGGGCTGGATTCTAGAATACCCACCACACTTAAAATAGCAATTTTCTTGTTGCAATGTTTTCTTTTAGCTAAAATATGATAAAAAATCACAAAAATTCGGGCGCGGAAGCAAATATTTATATGATATTTTACAAAAAATAAGTCAGATTTTACCTATTTTTGAAATGGATATTCTTAAACATGCTTTTGGACCTATACTATTTATAAAATATGATGAAAAATCATAAATTCGAGCGCGGAAGCAAATATTTATATGATTTTTTACAGAAATAAAGTCAGATTTTACCTATTCTTGAAATGGATATTTTTGTTAAAACATTCATAAACATGCTTTTGGACGTATACTTTGGATAAAATATGATGAAAGATTATAAAATTCGGTCGCGGAAGCAAATATTTATATGATTTTTTTACAAAAATGAAGTCAGATTTTACCTATTTTTGATGAATATGTTGTATATTGTAAGCTACATGGGCTGGATTCTAGAATACCTACCACACTTGAAATAGCAATTTTCTTGTTGCAATGTTTTCTTTAACGCGCTATCTCAGAGTATCATAAAATTCAAACGCGGAAGCAAATATTTATATGATTTTTTACAAAAATAAAGTCAGATTTGAACTATTTTTGATGAATACGTTGTATATTGTAAGCTACATGGGCAGGATTCTAGAATACCTACCACACTTGAAATAACAATTTTATTGTTGCAATGTTTTCTTTTAGCTAAAATATGATGAAAAATCATTAAATTCGGGCGCGGAAGCAAATATTTATATGATTTTTTACAAAAATAAAGTCAGATTTTACTTATTCTTGAAATGGATATTTTTGTTAAAACATTCATAAACATGCTTTTGGAACTATACAATGGATAAAATATGATGAAAAACTATAAAATTCGGGCGCGGA
This sequence comes from Stenolophus ochropezus, assembly GCA_035578165.1. Classification (NCBI taxonomy): domain Eukaryota; kingdom Metazoa; phylum Arthropoda; class Insecta; order Coleoptera; family Carabidae; genus Stenolophus; species Stenolophus ochropezus. The sequence goes on from JAQOWZ010000400.1 coordinate 27,939, forward strand.
AGCAAATATTTATATGATTTTTTACAAAAATAAAGTCAGATTTTACCTATTTTTGATGAATACGTTGTATATCGCAAGCTACATGGGCTGGATTCTAGAATACCCACTACACTTAAAATAGCAATTTTCTTGTTGCAATATATTCTTTTACATAAATTATGATAAAAAATCATAAAATTCGGGCGCGGAAGCAAATATTTATATGATTTTTTACAGAAATAAAGTCAGATTTTACATATTCTTGAAATGGTTATTTTTGTTAAAACATTTATAAACATGCTTTTGGACGTATATTTTGGATAAAATATGATGAAAATTTATAAAATTCGGGCGCGGAAGCAAATATTTATACGATTTTTTACAAAAATAAAGTCAGATTTTACCTATTTTTAAAATGGATATTTTTGTTAAAAAATTCACAAACATGCTTTTTAACCTATACTATGCATAAAATATGATAGATAATTATAAAATTCGTTCGCGGAAGCAAATATTTATATGATTTTTTACAAAAATAAAGTCAGATTTTACCTATTTTTGATGAATACGTTGTATATTGTAAGCTTCATTGGCTGGATTCTAGAATACCTACCACACTTGAAATAGAAATTTTCTTGTTGCAATGTTTTCTTTTAGCTAAAATATGATGAAAAATCATAAAATTCGGGCGCGGAAGCAAATAATTATATGATTTTTTACAGAAATAAGTCAGATTTTACCTATTTTGAAATGGATATTTTTGTTAAAACATTCATAATCATGCTTTTGGACGTATACTTTGGATAAAATATGATGAAAATTTATAAAATTCGGTCGCGGAAGCAAATATTTATATAATTTTTTACAAAAATGAAGTCAGATTTTACCTATTTTTGATGAATACGTTTTATGTTGTAAGCTACATGGACTGGATTCTAGAATACCTACCACACTTGAAATAGCAATTTTCTTGTTGCAATGTTTTCTTTTATCTAAAATATGGTGAAAAATCATAAAATTCGGGCGCGGATGCAAATATTTATATGATTTTTTACAAAAATAAAGTCAGATTTTACCTATTTTTGAAATGGATATTTTTGTTAAAACATTCATAAACATGCTTTTAAACCTATACTATGGATAAAATATGATGAAAAATTATAAAATTCGGGCGCGGAAGCAAATATTTAAATATTTTTTTACAAAAATAAATTTAGATTTTACCTATTTTTGATGAATAAGTTGTATATTTAAAGCTTCATTAGCTGGATTCTAGAATACCTACCACACTTGTAATAGCAATTTTCTTGTTGCAATGTTTTCTTTTACCTAAATTATGATAAAAAATAATAAAATTCGGATGCGGAAGCAAATATTTATATGATTTTTTACAAAAATAAATTCAGATTTTACCTATTCTTGAAATGGATATTTTTGTTAAAACATTCATAAACATGCTTTTGGACCTATACTTTGGATAAAATATGATAAAAAATCATAAAATTCTGGCGCGGAAGCAAATATTTATATAATTTTTTACAAAATAAAGTCACATTTTACCTATGCTTGAAATGGATATTTTTGTTAAAACATTCATAAACATGCTTTTGGACCTATACTATGGATAAAATATGATAAAAATTATAAAATTCGGGCACGGAAGCAAATATTTATATGATTTTTTACAAAAATAAAGTCAGATTTTACCTATTTTTGATGAATACGTTGTACATCGCAAGCTACATTGGCTGGATTCTAGAATACCCACCACACTTGAAATAGAAATTTTCTTGTTGCAATGTTTTCTTTTAGCTAAAATATGATGAAAAATCATAAAATTCGGGTGCGGAAGCAAATATTTATATGATTTTTTACAAAAATAAAGTCATATTTTACCTATTTTCGAAATGGATATTTTTGGTAAAACATTCATAAACATGCTTTTAAACCTATACTGTGCATAAAATATGATGAAAAATTATAAAATTCGGGCGCGGAAGCAAATATTTATATAATTTTTTACAAAAATAAAGTCAGATTTTACCTATTTTTGATGAATACGTTGTATATTGTAAGTTTCATTGGCTGGATTCAAGACTACCTACCACACTTGAAACAGCAATTTTATTGTTGCAATGTATTCTTTTACGTAAATTATGATGAAAAATCATAAAATTCGGGCGCGGAAGCAAATATTTATATGATTTTTTACAGAAATAAAGTCAGATTTTACCTATTCTTGAAATGGATATATTTGTTAAAACATTCATAAACATGCTTTTGGACGTATACTTTGGATAAAATATGATGAAAATTTATAAAATTCGGTCGCGGAAGCAAATATTTATATGATTTATTACAAAAATGAAGTCAGATTTTTACCTATTTTTGATGAATACGTTGTATGTTGTAAGCTACATGGACTGGATTCTAGAATACCTACCACACTTGAAATAGCAATTTTCTTGTTGCAATGTTTTCTTTTAGCTAAAATATGATGAAAAATCATAAAATTCGGGCGCGGAAGCAAATATTTATATGATTTTTTACAAAAATAAAGTCATATTTTACCTATTTTTGAAATGGATATTTTTGTTAAAACATTCATAAACATGCTTTTAAACCTATACTATGGATAAAATATGATAAAAAATTATAAAATTCGGGCGCGGAAGCAAATATTTAAATATTTTTTTACAAAAATAAATTTAGATTTTACCTATTTTTGATGAATACGTTGTATATTTAAAGCTTCATTAGCTGGATTCTAGAATACCTACCACACTTGTAATAGCAATTTTCTTGTTGCAATGTTTTCTTTTACCTAAATTATGATGAAAAATAATAAAATTCGGATGTGGAAGCAAATATTTATATGATTTTTTACAAAAATAAATTCAGATTTTACCTATTCTTGAAATGGATATTTTTGTTAAAACATTCATAAACATGCTTTTGGACCTATACTTTGGATAAAATATGATAAATAATCATAAAATTTTGGCGCGGAAGCAAATATTTATATAATTTTTTACAAAAATAAAGTCACATTTTACCTATTCTTGAAATGGATATTTTTTTAAAACATTCATAAACATGCTTTTGGACCTATACTATGGATAAAATATGATGAAAAATTATAAAATTCGGGCACGGAAGCAAATATTTATATAATTTTTTACAAAAATAAAGTCAGATTTTACCTATTTTTGATGAATACGTTGTACATCGCAAGCTACATTGGCTGGATTCTAGAATACCCACCACACTTGAAATAGAAATTTTCTTGTTGCAATGTTTTCTTTTAGCTAAAATATGATGAAAAATCATAAAATTTGAGTGCGGAAGCAAATATTTATATGATTTTTTACAAAAATAAAGTCAGATTTTACCTATTTGCGAAATGGATATTTTTGGTAAAACATTCATAAACATGCTTTTAAACCTATACTGTGCATAAAATATGATGAAAAATTATAAAATTCGGGCGCGGAAGCAAATATTTATAAAATTTTTTACAAAAATAAAGTCAGATTTTACCTATTTTTGATGAATACGTTGTATATTTAAAGCTTCATTAGCTGGATTCTAGAATACCTACCACACTTGTAATAGCAATTTTCTTGTTGCAATGTATTCTTTTACGTAAATTATGATGAAAAATCATAAAATTCGGGCGCGGAAGCAAATATTTATATGATTTTTTACAGAAATAAAGTCAGATTTTACCTATTCTTGAAATGGATATATTTGTTAAAACATTCATAAACATGCTTTTGGAAGTATACTTTGGATAAAATATGATGAAAATTTATAAAATTCGGTCGCGGAAGCAAATATTTATATGACTTTTTACAAAAATTAAGTCAGATTTTACCTATTTTTGATGAATACGTTGTATATTGTAAGCTTCATTGGCTGGATTCTAGAATACCTACCACACTTGAAATAGCAATTTTCTTGTTGCTATGTATTCTTTCACCTAAATTATGATGAAAAATCATAAAATTTGAGCGCGGATGCAAATATTTATATGATTTTTTACAGAAATAAGTCAGATTTTACCTATTTTTGAAATGGATATTTTTGTTAAAACATTCATAATCATGCTTTTGGACGTATACTTTGGATAAAATATGATGAAAATTTATAAAATTCGGTCGCGGAAGCAAATATTTATATGATTTTTTACAAAAATGAAGTCAGATTTTACCTATTTTTGATGAATACGTTGTATGTTGTAAGCTACATGGACTGGATTCAAGAATACCTACCACACTTGAAATAGCAATTTTCTTGTTGCAATGTTTTCTTTTAGCTAAAATATGATAAAAAATCATAAAATTCGGGCGCGGAAACAAATATTTATATGATTTTTTACAAAAATAAAGTCAGATTTTACCTATTTTTGAAATGGATATTTTTGTTAAAACATTCATAAACATGCTTTTAAACCTATACTATGGATAAAATATGATGAAAAATTATAAAATTCGGGCGCGGAAGCAAATATTTAAATATTTTTTTACAAAAATAAATTTAGATTTTACCTATTTTTGATTAATACGTTGTATATTTAAAGCTTCATTAGCTGGATTCTAGAATACCTACCACACTTGAAATAGCAATTTTCTTGTTGCAATGTTTTCTTTTAGCTAAAATATGATAAAAAATCATAAAATTCGGGCGCGGAAACAAATATTTATATGATTTTTTACAAAAATAAAGTCAGATTTTACCTATTTTTGAAATGGATATTTTTGTTAAAACATTCATAAACATGCTTTTAAACCTATACTATGGATAAAATATGATGAAAAATTATAAAATTCGGGCGCGGAAGCAAATATTTAAATATTTTTTTACAAAAATAAATTTAGATTTTACCTATTTTTGATTAATACGTTGTATATTTAAAGCTTCATTAGCTGGATTCTAGAATACCTACCACACTTGAAATAGCAATTTTCTTGTTGCAATGTTTTCTTTTACCTAAATTATGATAAAAAATCATAAAATTCGGATGCGGAAGCAAATATTTATATGATTTTTTACAAAAATAAATTCAGATTTTACCTATTCTTGAAATGGATATTTTTGTTAAAACATTCATAAACATGCTTTTGGACCTATACTTTGGATAAAATATGATAAAAAATCATAAAATTCTGGCGCGGAAGCAAATATTTATATAATTTTTACAAAAATAAAGTCACATTTTACCTATTCTTGAAATGGATATTTTTGTTAAAACATTCATAAACATGCTTTTGGACCTATACTATGGATAAAATATGATAAAAATAATAAAATTCGGGCACGGAAGTAAATATTTATATGATTTTTTACAAAAATAAAGTCAGATTTTACCTATCTTTGATGAATACGTTGTATATCGCAAGCTACATTGGCTGGATTCTAGAATACTCACCACACTTGAAATAGAAATTTTCTTGTTGCAATGTTTTCTTTTAGCTAAAATATGATGAAAAATCATAAAATTCGGGCGCGGAAGCAAATATTTATATGATTTTTTACAAAAATAAAGTCAGATTTTACCTATTTTTGAAATGGATATTTTTGGTAAAACATTCATAAACATGCTTTTAAACCTATACTGTGCATAAAATATGATGAAAAATTATAAAATTCGGGCGCGGAAGCAAATATTTATATAATTTTTTAAAAAGAAAGTCAGATTTTACCTATTTTTGATGAATACGTTGTATATTGTAAGTTTCATTGGCTGGATTCTAGACTACCTACCACACTTGAAACAGCAATTTTCTTGTTGCAATGTATTCTTTTACGTAAATTATGATGAAAAATCATAAAATTCGGGCGCGGAAGCAAATATTTATATGATTTTTTACAGAAATAAAGTCAGATTTTACCTATTCTTGAAATGGATATATTTGTTAAAACATTCATAAACATGCTTTTGGACGCATACTTTGGATAAAATATGATGAAAATTTATAAAATTCGGTCGCGGAAGCAAATATTTATATGATTTTTTACAAAAATGAAGTCAGATTTTACCTATTTTTGATGAATACGTTGTATATTGTAAGCTTCATTGGCTGGATTCTAGAATACCTACCACACTTGAAATAGCAATTTTCTTGTTGCTATGTATTCTTTCACCTAAATTATGATGAAAAATCATAAAATTTGAGCGCGGATGCAAATATTTATATGATTTTTTACAGAAATAAAATCAGATTTTATCTATTCTTGAAATGGATATTTTTGTTAAAACATTCATAAACATGCTTTTGGACGTATACTTTGGATAATATATGATGAAAATTTATAAAATTCGGTCGCGGAAGCAAATATTTATATGATTTTTTTACAAAAATGAAGTCAGATTTTACATATTTTTGATGAATACGTTGTATATTGTCAGCTACATGGACTGGATTCTAGAATACCTATTACACTTGAAATAGCAATTTTCTTCTTGCAATGTTTTCTTTTAGCTAAAATATGATGAAAAATCATAAAATTCGGGCGCGGAAGCAAATATTTATATGATTTTTTACAGAAATAAGTCAGATTTTACCTATTTTTGAAATGGATATTTTTGTTAAAACATTCATAATCATGCTTTTGGACGTATACTTTGGATAAAATATGATGAAAATTTATAAAATTCGGTCGCGGAAGCAAATATTTATATGATTTTTTACAAAAATGAAGTCAGATTTTACCTATTTTTGATGAATACGTTGTATGTTGTAAGCTACATGGACTGGATTCAAGAATACCTACCACACTTGAAATAGCAATTTTCTTGTTGCAATGTTTTCTTTTAGCTAAAATATGATAAAAAATCATAAAATTCGGGCGCAGAAACAAATATTGATATGATTTTTTACAAAAATAAAGTCAGATTTTACCTATTTTTGAAATGGATATTTTTGTTAAAACATTCATAAACATGCTTTTAAACCTATACTATGGATAAAATATGATGAAAAATTATAAAATTCGGGCGCGGAAGCAAATATTTAAATATTTTTTTACAAAAATAAATTTAGATTTTACCTATTTTTGATTAATACGTTGTATATTTAAAGCTTCATTAGCTGGATTCTAGAATACCTACCACACTTGAAATAGCAAATTTCTTGTTGCAATGTTTTCTTTTACCTAAATTATGATAAAAAATCATAAAATTCGGATGCGGAAGCAAATATTTATATGATTTTTTACAAAAATAAATTCAGATTTTACCTATTCTTGAATTGGATATTTTTGTTAAAACATTCATAAACATGCTTTTGGACCTATACTTTGGTTAAATATGATAAAAAATCATAAAATTCTGGCGCGGAAGCAAATATTTATATAATTTTTACAAAAATAAAGTCACATTTTACCTATTCTTGAAATGGATATTTTTGTTAAAACATTCATAAACATGCTTTTGGACCTATACTATGGATAAAATATGATAAAAATTATAAAATTCGGGCACGGAAGTAAATATTTATATGATTTTTTACAAAAATAAAGTCAGATTTTACCTATCTTTGATGAATACGTTGTATATCGCAAGCTACATTGGCTGGATTCTAGAATACCCACCACACTTGAAATAGAAATTTTCTTGTTGCAATGTTTTCTTTTAGCTAAAATATGATGAAAAATCATAAAATTCGGGCGCGGAAGCAAATATTTATATGATTTTTTACAAATATAAAGTCAGATTTTACCTATTTTTGAAATGGATATTTTTGGTAAAACATTCATAAACATGCTTTTAAACCTATACTGTGCATAAAATATGATGAAAAATTATAAAATTCGGGCGCGGAAGCAAATATTTATATAATTTTTTAAAAAGAAAGTCAGATTTTACCTATTTTTGATGAATACGTTGTATATTGTAAGTTTCATTGGCTGGATTCTAGACTACCTACCACACTTGAAACAGCAATTTTCTTGTTGCAATGTATTCTTTTACGTAAATTATGATGAAAAATTATAAAATTCGGTCGCGGAAGCAAATATTTATATGATTTTTTACAAAAATGAAGTCAGATTTTACCTATTTTTGATGAATACGTTGTATATTGTAAGCTTCATTGGCTGGATTCTAGAATACCTACCACACTTGAAATAGCAATTTTCTTGTTGCTATGTATTCTTTCACCTAAATTATGATGAAAAATCATAAATTTTGAGCGCGGATGCAAATATTTATATGATTTTTTACAGAAATAAAATCAGATTTTATCTATTCTTGAAATGGATATTTTTGTTAAAACATTCATAAACATGCTTTTGGACGTATACTTTGGATAATATATGATGAAAATTTATAAAATTCGGTCGCGGAAGCAAATATTTATATAATTTTTTTACAAAAATGAAGTCAGATTTTACATATTTTTGATGAATACGTTGTATATTGTCAGCTACATGGACTGGATTCTAGAATACCTATTACACTTGAAATAGCAATTTTCTTGTTGCAATGTTTTCTTTTAGCTAAAATATGATGAAAAATCATAAAATTTGAGCGCGGATGCAAATATTTATATGATTTTTTACAGAAATAAAATCAGATTTTATCTATTCTTGAAATGGATATTTTAACGCGCTATCTCAGAGTCATGCTTTTGGACGTATACTATGGATAAAATATGATGAAAAATTATAAAATTCGAGCGCGGAAGCAAATATTTCAATATTTTTTTACAAAAAAAAAAAGTCAGCTTTTACCTATTTTTGATGAATACGTTGTATATTTAAAGCTTCATTAGCTGGATTCTAGAATACATACCACACTTGAAATAGCAATTTTCTTGTTGCAGTGTTTTCTTTTACCTAAATTATGATGAAAATTTATAAAATTCGGTCGCGGAAGCAAATATTTATATGATTTTTTACAAAAATAAATTCAGATTTTACCTATTCTTGAAATGGATATTTTTGTTAAAACATTCATAAGCATGCTTTTGGACCTATACTATGGATAAAATATGATGAAAAATTATAAAATTCGAGCGCGGAAGCAAATATTTCAATATTTTTTTACAAAAAAAAAAAGTCAGCTTTTACCTATTTTTGATGAATACGTTGTATATTTAAAGCTTCATTAGCTGGATTCTAGAATACATACCACACTTGAAATAGCAATTTTCTTGTTGCAGTGTTTTCTTTTACCTAAATTATGATGAAAAATCATAAAATTCGGATGCGGAAGCAAATATTTATATGATTTTTTACAAAAATAAATTCAGATTTTACCTATTCTAGAAATGGATATTTTTGTTAAAACATTCATAAGCATGCTTTTGGACCTATACTATGGATAAAATATGATGAAAAATCATAAAATTCGGGCGCGGAAGCAAATATTTATATGATTTTTTACAAAAATAAAGTCAGATTTTACCTATTTTTGAAATGGATATTTTTGTTAAAACATTCATAAACATGCTTTTTAACCTATACTATGAATAAAATATGATGGAAAATTATAAAAAATTTTCGCGGAAGCAAATATTTATATGTTTTTTTACAAAAATAAAGTCAGATTTTACCTATTTTTGATGAATACGTTGTATATTTAAAGCTTCATTAGCTGGATTCTAGAATACATACCACACTTGAAATAGCAATTTTCTTGTTGCAATGTTTTCTTTTACCTAAATTATGATGAAAATTCATAAAATTCGGATGCGGAAGCAAATAATTATATGAGTTTTTACAGAAATAAAGTCATATTTTACCTATTCTTGAAATGGATATTTTTGTTAAAACATTCATAAACATGCTTTTGTACGTATACTTTGGATAAAATATGATGAAAAATTATAAAATTCGGTAGCGGAAGCAAATATTTATATGATTTTTTACAAAAATGAAGTCAGATTTTACCTATTTTTGATGTATACGTTGTATATTGTAAGCTTCATTGGCTGGATTCTAGAATACCTACCACACTTGAAATAGCAATTTTCTTGTTGCAATGTTTTCTTTTAGCTAAAATATGATGAAAAATCATAAAATTCGGGCACGGAAGCAAATATTTATATGATTTTTTACAGAAATAAGTCAGATTTTACCTATTTTTGAAATGGATATTTTTGTTAAAACATTCATAATCATGCTTTTGGACGTATACTTTGGATAAAATATGATGAAAATTTATAAAATTCGGTCGCGGAAGCAAATATTTATATGATTTTTTACAAAAATGAAGTCAGATTTTACATATTTTTGATGAATACGTTGTATATTGTCAGCTACATGGACTGGATTCTAGAATACCTATTACACTTGAAACAGCAATTTTCTTGTTGCAATGTTTTCTTTTAGCTAAAATATGATGAAAAATTATAAAATTCGGGCGCGGAAGCAAATATTTATATGATTTTTTACAAAAATAAAGTCAGATTTTACCTATTTTTGATGAATACGTTGTACATCGCAAGCTACATTGGCTGGATTCTAGAATACCCACCACACTTGAAATAGAAATTTTCTTGTTGCAGTGTTTTCTTTTAGCTAAAATATGATGAAAAATCATAAAATTCGGGTGCGGAAGCAAATATTTATATGATTTTTTACAAAAATAAAGTCAGATTTTACCTATTTTCGAAATGGATATTTTTGGTAAAACATTCATAAACATGCTTTTAAACCTATACTGTGCATAAAATATGATGAAAAATTATAAAATTCAGGCGCGGAAGCAAATATTTATATAATTTTTTACAAAAATAAAGTCAGATTTTACCTATTTTTGATGAATACGTTGTATATTGTAAGTTTCATTGGCTGGATTCTAGACTACCTACCACACTTGAAACAGCAATTTTCTTGTTGCAATGTATTCTTTTACGTAAATTATGATGAAAAATCATAAAATTCGGGCGCGGAAGCAAATATTTATATGATTTTTTACAGAAATAAGTCAGATTTTACCTATTTTTGAAATGGATATTTTTGTTAAAACATTCATAATCATGCTTTTGGACGTATACTTTGGATAAAATATGATGAAAATTTATAAAATTCGGTCGCGGAAGCAAATATTTATATGATTTTTTACAAAAATGAAGTCAGATTTTACCTATTTTTGATGAATACGTTGTATGTTGTAAGCTACATGGACTGGATTCTAGAATACCTACCACACTTGAAATAGCAATTTTCTTGTTGCAATGTTTTCTTTTAGCTAAAATATGATAAAAAATCATAAAATTCGGGCGCGGAAACAAATATTTATATGATTTTTTACAAAAATAAAGTCAGATTTTACCTATTTTTGAAATGGATATTTTTGTTAAAACATTCATAAACATGCTTTTAAACCTATACTATGGATAAAGTATGATGAAAAATTATAAAATTCGGGCGCGGAAGCAAATATTTAAATATTTTTTTACAAAAATAAATTTAGATTTTACCTATTTTTGATTAATACGTTGTATATTTAAAGCTTCATTTGCTGGATTCTAGAATACCTACCACACTTGAAATAGCAATTTTCTTGTTGCAATGTTTTCTTTTACCTAAATTATGATAAAAAATCATAAAATTCGGATGCGGAAGCAAATATTTATATGATTTTTTACAAAAATAAATTCAGATTTTACCTATTCTTGAAATGGATATTTTTGTTAAAACATTCATAAACATGCTTTTGGACCTATACTTTGGATAAAATATGATAAAAAATCATAAAATTCTGGCGCGGAAGCAAATATTTATATAATTTTTACAAAAATAAAGTCACATTTTACCTATTCTTGAAATGGATATTTTTGTTAAAACATTCATAAACATGCTTTTGGACCTATACTATGGATAAAATATGATGAAAAATTATAAAATTCGGGCGCGGAAGCAAATATTTATATGATTTTTTACAAAAATAAAGTCAGATTTTACCTATCTTTGATGAATACGTTGTATATCGCAAGCTACATTGGCTGGATTCTAGAATACCCACCACACTTGAAATAGAAATTTTCTTGTTGCAATGTTTTCTTTTAGCTAAAATATGATGAAAAATCATAAAATTCGGGTGCGGAAGCAAATATTTATATGATTTTTTACAAAAATAAAGTCAGATTTTAACTATTTTCGAAATGGATATTTTTGGTAAAACATTCATAAACATGCTTTTAAACCTATACTGTGCATAAAATATGATGAAAAATTATAAAATTCGGGCGCGGAAGCAAATATTTATATAATTTTTTACAAAAATAAAGTCAGATTTTACCTATTTTTGATGAATACGTTGTATATTGTAAGTTTCATTGGCTGGATTCTAGACTACCTACCACACTTGAAACAGCAATTTTCTTGTTGCAATGTATTCTTTTACGTAAATTATGATGAAAAATCATAAAATTCGGGCGCGGAAGCAAATATTTATATGATTTTTTACAGAAATAAAGTCAGATTTTACCAATTCTTGAAATGGATATATTTGTTAAAACATTCATAAACATGCTTTTGGACGTATACTTTGGATAAAATATGATGAAAATTTATAAAATTCGGTCGCGGAAGCAAATATTTATATGATTTATTACAAAAATGAAGTCAGATTTTTACCTATTTTTGATGAATACGTTGTATGTTGTAAGCTACATGGACTGGATTCTAGAATACCTACCACACTTGAAATAGCAATTTTCTTGTTGCAATGTTTTCTTTTAGCTAAAATATGATGAAAAATCATAAAATTCGGGCGCAGAAGCAAATATTTATATGATTTTTTACAAAAATAAAGTCAGATTTTACCTATTTTTGAAATGGATATTTTTGTTAAAACATTCATAAACATGCTTTTAAACCTATACTATGGATAAAATATGATAAAAAATTATAAAATTCGGGCGCGGAAGCAAATATTTAAATATTTTTTTACAAAAATAAATTTAGATTTTACCTATTTTTGATGAATACGTTGTATATTTAAAGCTTCATTAGCTGGATTCTAGAATACCTACCACACTTGTAATAGCAATTTTCTTGTTGCAATGTTTTCTTTTACCTAAATTATGATGAAAAATAATAAAATTCGGATGCGGAAGCAAATATTTATATGATTTTTTACAAAAATAAATTCAGATTTTACCTATTCTTGAAATGGATATTTTTGTTAAAACATTCATAAACATGCTTTTGGACCTATACTTTGGATAAAATATGATAAAAAATCATAAAATTCTGGCGCGGAAGCAAATATTTATATAATTTTTTACAAAAATAAAGTCACATTTTACTTATTCTTGAAATGGATATTTTTGTTAAAACATTCATAAACATGCTTTTGGACCTATACTATGGATAAAATATGATGAAAAATTATAAAATTCGGACACGGAAGCAAATATTTATATGATTTTTTACAAAAATAAAGTCAGATTTTACCTATTTTTGATGAATACGTTGTACATCGCAAGCTACATTGGCTGGATTCTAGAATACCCACCACACTTGAAATAGAAATTTTCTTTTGCAATGTTTTCTTTTAGCTAAAATATGATGAAAAATCATAAAATTTGAGTGCGAAAGCAAATATTTATATGATTTTTTACAAAAATAAAGTCAGATTTTACCTATTTGCCAAATGGATATTTTTGGTAAAACATTCATAAACATGCTTTTAAACCTATACTGTGCATAAAATATGATGAAAAATTATAAAATTCGGGCGCGGAAGCAAATATTTATAAAATTTTTTACAAAAATAAAGTCAGATTTTACCTATTTTTGATGAATACGTTGTATATTGTCAGTTTCATTGGCTGGATTCTAGACTACCTACCACACTTGAAACAGCAATTTTCTTGTTGCAATGTATTCTTTTACGTAAATTATGATAAAAAATCATAAAATTCGGGGGCGGAAGCAAATATTTATATGATTTTTTACAGAAATAAAGTCAGATTTTACCTATTCTTGAAATGGATATATTTGTTAAAACATTCATAAACATGCTTTTGGACGTATACTTTGGATAAAATATGATGATAATTTATAAAATTCGGTCGCGGAAGCAAATATTTATATGATTTATTACAAAAATGAAGTCAGATTTTACCTATTTTTGATGAATACGTTGTATGTTGTAAGCTACATGGACTGGATTCTAGAATACCCACCACACTTGAAATAGCAATTTTCTTGTTGCAATGTTTTCTTTTAGCTAAAATATGATAAAAAATCATAAAATTCGGGCGCGGAAGCAAATATTTATATGATTTTTTACAAAAATAAAGTCAGATTTTACCTATTTTTGAAATGGATATTTTTGTTAAAACATTAATAAACATGCTTTCAAACCTATACTATGGATAAAATATGATGAAAAATTATAAAATTCGGGCGCGGAAGCAAATATTTAAATATTTTTTTACAAAAATAAATTTAGATTTTAAATATTTTTGATTAATACGTTGTATATTTAAAGCTTCATTAGCTGGATTCTAGAATACCTACCACACTTGAAATAGCAATTTTCTTGTTGCAATGTTTTCTTTTACCAAAATTATGATAAAAAATCATAAAATTCGGATGCGGAAGCAAATATTTATATGATTTTTTACAAAAATAAATTCAGATTTTACCTATTCTTGAAATGAATATTTTTGTTAAAACATTCATAAACATGCTTTGGGACCTATACTTTGGATAAAATATGATAAAAAATCATAAAATTCTGGCGCGGAAGCAAATATTTATATAATTTTTACAAAAATAAAGTCACATTTTACCTATTCTTGAAATGGATATTTTTGTTAAAACATTCATAAACATGCTTTTGGACCTATACTATGGATAAAATATGATAAAAATTATAAAATTCGGGCACGGAAGTAAATATTTATATGATTTTTTCAAAAATAAAGTCAGATTTTACCTATTTTTGATGAATACGTTGTATATCGCAAGCTACATTGGCTGGATTCTAGAATACCCACCACACTTGAAATAGAAATTTTCTTGTTGCAATGTTTTCTTTTAGCTAAAATATGATGAAAAATCATAAAATTCGGGTGCGGAAGCAAATATTTATATAATTTTTTACAAAAATAAAGTCAGATTTTATCTATTTTTGAAATGGATATTTTTGGTAAAACATTTATAAACATGCTTTTAAACCTATACTGTGCATAAAATATGATGAAAAATTATAAAATTCGGGCGCGGAAGCAAATATTTATATAATTTTTTAAAAAGAAAGTCAGATTTTACCTATTTTTGATGAATACATTGTATATTGTAAGTTTCATTGGCTGGATTCTAGACTACCTACCACACTTGAAACAGCAATTTTCTTGTTGCAATGTATTCTTTTACGTAAATTATGATGAAAAATCATAAAATTTGGGCGCGGAAGCAAATATTTATATGATTTTTTACAGAAATAAAGTCAGATTTTACCTATTCTTGAAATGGACATATTTGTTAAAACATTCATAAACATGCTTTTGGACGTATACTTTGGATAAAATATGATGAAAATTTATAAAATTCGGTCGCGGAAGCAAATATTTATATGATTTTTTACAAAAATTAAGTCAGATTTTACCTATTTTTGATGAATACGTTGTATATTGTAAGCTTCATTGGCTGGATTCTAGAATACCTACCACACTTGAAATAGCAATTTTCTTGTTGCTATATATTCTTTCACCTAAATTATGATGAAAAATCATAAAATTTGAGCGCGGATGCAAATATTTATATGATTTTTTACAGAAATAAAATCAGATTTTACCTATTCTTGAAATGGATATTTTTGTTAAAACATTCATAAACATGCTTTTGGACGTATACTTTGGATAATAAATGATGAAAATTTATAAAATTCGGTCGCGGAAGCAAATATTTATATGATTTTTTACAAAAATGAAGTCAGATTTTACATATTTTTGATGAATACGTTGTATATTGTCAGCTACATGGACTAGATTCTAGAATACCTATTACACTTGAAATAGCAATTTTCTTGTTGCAATGTTTTCTTTTAGCTAAAATATGATGAAAAATCATAAAATTCGGGCGCGGAAGCAAATATTTATATGATTTTTTACAGAAATAAGTCAGATTTTACCTATTTTTGAAATGGATATTTTTGTTAAAACATTCATAATCATGCTTTTGGACGTATACTTTGGATAAAATATGATGAAAATTTATAAAATTCGGTCGCGGAAGCAAATATTTATATGATTTTTTACAAAAATGAAGTCAGATTTTACCTATTTTTGATGAATACGTTGTATGTTGTAAGCTACATGGACTGGATTCTAGAATACCTACCACACTTGAAATAGCAATTTTCTTGTTGCAATGTTTTCTTTTAGCTAAAATATGATAAAAAATCATAAAATTCGGGCGCGGAAACAAATATTTATATGATTTTTTACAAAAATAAAGTCAGATTTTACCTATTTTTGAAATGGATATTTTTGTTAAAACATTCATAAACATGCTTTTAAACCTATACTATGGATAAAATATGATGAAAAATTATAAAATTCGGGCGCGGAAGCAAATATTTAAATATTTTTTTACAAAAATAAATTTAGATTTTACCTATTTTTGATTAATACGTTGTATATTTAAAGCTTCATTAGCTGGATTCTAGAATACCTACCACACTTGAAATAGCAATTTTCTTGTTGCAATGTTTTCTTTTACCTAAATTATGATAAAAAATCATAAAATTCGGATGCGGAAGCAAATATTTATATGATTTTTTACAAAAATAAATTCAGATTTTACCTATTCTTGAAATGGATATTTTTGTTAAAACATTCATAAACATGCTTTTGGACCTATACTTTGGATAAAATATGATAAAAAATCATAAAATTCTGGCGCGGAAGCAAATATTTATATAATTTTTACAAAAATAAAGTCACATTTTACCTATTCTTGAAATGGATATTTTTGTTAAAACATTCATAAACATGCTTTTGGACCTATACTATGGATAAAATATGATGAAAAATTATAAAATTCGGGCGCGGAAGCAAATATTTATATGATTTTTTACAAAAATAAAGTCAGATTTTACCTATCTTTGATGAATACGTTGTATATCGCAAGCTACATTGGCTGGATTCTAGAATACCCACCACACTTGAAATAGAAATTTTCTTGTTGCAATGTTTTCTTTTAGCTAAAATATGATGAAAAATCATAAAATTCGGGTGCGGAAGCAAATATTTATATGATTTTTTACAAAAATAAAGTCAGATTTTAACTATTTTCGAAATGGATATTTTTGGTAAAACATTCATAAACATGCTTTTAAACCTATACTGTGCATAAAATATGATGAAAAATTATAAAATTCGGGCGCGGAAGCAAATATTTATATAATTTTTTACAAAAATAAAATCAGATTTTACCTATTTTTGATGAATACGTTGTATATTGTAAGTTTCATTGGCTGGATTCTAGACTACCTACCACACTTGAAACAGCAATTTTCTTGTTGCAATGTATTCTTTTACGTAAATTATGATGAAAAATCATAAAATTCGGGCGCGGAAGCAAATATTTATATGATTTTTTACAGAAATAAAGTCAGATTTTACCAATTCTTGAAATGGATATATTTGTTAAAACATTCATAAACATGCTTTTGGACGTATACTTTGGATAAAATATGATGAAAATTTATAAAATTCGGTCGCGGAAGCAAATATTTATATGATTTATTACAAAAATGAAGTCAGATTTTTACCTATTTTTGATGAATACGTTGTATGTTGTAAGCTACATGGACTGGATTCTAGAATATCTACCACACTTGAAATAGCAATTTTCTTGTTGCAATGTTTTCTTTTAGCTAAAATATGATGAAAAATCATAAAATTCGGGCGCAGAAGCAAATATTTATATGATTTTTTACAAAAATAAAGTCAGATTTTACCTATTTTTGAAATGGATATTTTTGTTAAAACATTCATAAACATGCTTTTAAACCTATACTATGGATAAAATATGATAAAAAATTATAAAATTCGGGCGCGGAAGCAAATATTTAAATATTTTTTTACAAAAATAAATTTAGATTTTACCTATTTTTGATGAATACGTTGTATATTTAAAGCTTCATTAGCTGGATTCTAGAATACCTACCACACTTACTCTGAGATAGCGCGT
>JAQOWZ010000401.1:0-45756 GCA_035578165.1 Stenolophus ochropezus
ACGCGCTATCTCAGAGTTTTTGGACCTATACTGTGGATAAAATATGATGAAAAATTATAAAATTCGTTCGCGGAAAATATTATATGATTTTTTACAAAAAAAAAGTCAGATTTTACCTATTTTTTGATGAATACGTTGTATATTGTAAGCTACATGGCCTGGATTCTAGAATACCTAACACACTTGAAATAGCAATTTTCTTGTTGCAATGTTTTCTTTTAGCTAAAATATGATGAAAAATCATAAAATTCGGGCGCGGAAGCAAATATTTATATGATTTTTTACAAAAAGAAAGTCAGATTTTTCCTATTCTTGCAATGGATATTTTTGTTAAAACATTTATAAACATGCTTTTGGACCTATACTGCGGATAAAATATGATGAAAAAATATAAAATTCGGGCGCGTAAACAAATATTTATATGATTTTTTACAAAAAAAAAGTCAGATTTTACCTATTTTTGATGAATACGTTGTATATTGTAAGCTACATGGGCTGGATTCTAGAACACCTAACACCCTTGAAATAGCAATTTTCTTGTTGCAATGTTTTTTTTTAGCTAAAATAAGATGAAAAAATCATAAAATTCGGGCGCGGAAGCAAATATTTATATGATTTTTTACAAAAAAAAAGTCAGATTTTACCTATTTTTGATGAATACGTTGTATATTATAAGCTTCGTTGGCAGGATTCTAGAATACCTACCACACTTGAAATAGCAATTTTCTTGTTGCAATGTTTTCTTTTACCTAAATTATGATGAAAAAATCATAAAATTTGGGTGCGGAAGCAAATATTTATATGGTTTTTTACAAAAATAAAGTCAGATTTTACCTATTCTTGAAATGGATTTTTTTGTTAAAACATTCATAAACATGCTTTTGGACCTATACTGTGGATAAAATATGATGAAAAATTATAAAATTCGGGCGAGGAAGAAAATATTTATATGATTTTTTACAAAAAAAAAAAGTCAGATTTTACCTATTTTTGATGAATACGTTGTATATTGTAAGCTACATGGGCTGAATTCTAGAATACCTAACACACTTGAAATAGCAATTTTCTTGTTGCAATGTTTTCTTTTAGCTAAAATATGATGAAAAATCATAAAATTCGGGCGCGGAAGCAAATATTTATATGATTTTTTACAAAAATAAAGTCAGATTTTTCCTATTCTTGCAATGGATATTTTTGTTAAAACATTTATAAACATGCTTTTGGACCTATACTGCGGATAAAATATGATGAAAAAATATAAAATTCGGGCGCGTAAACAAATATTTATATGATTTTTTACAAAAAAAAAGTAAGATTTTACCTATTTTTGATGAATACGTTGTATATTGTAAGCTACATGGGCTGGATTCTAGAATACCTAACACACTTGAAATAGTAATTTTCTTGTTGCAATGTTTTCTTTTAGCTAAAATATGATAAAAAAAAATCATAAAATTTCGGGCGCGGAAGCAAATATTTATATGATTTTCACAAAAATAAAGTCAGATTTTACATATTTTTGAAATGGATATTTTTGTTAAAATGTTCATTAACATGCTTTTGGACCTATACTATGGATAAAATATGATGAAAAATTATAAAATTCGAGCGCGGAAGCAAACATTTATATAATTTTTACAAAAATAAAGTCAGATTTTAAATATTTTTGATGAATACGTTGTATATTGTAAGATTCATTGGCTGGATTCTAGAATACCTACCACACTTGAAATAACAATTTTCTTGATGCAATGTTTTCTATTACCTAAATTATGATGAAAAATCATAAAATTAAAGCGCGGAAGCAAATATTTATATGATATTTTACAAAAATAATGTCAGATTTTACATATTGTTGAAATGGATATTTTTGTTAATACATTCATAAACATGCTTTGGGACCTATACTGTGGATAAAATATGATGAAAAATTATAAAATTCGGGCGCGGAAGCAAATATTTATATGATTTTTTACAAAAAAAAAATTCAGATTTTACCTATTTTTGATGAATACGTTGTATATTGTAAGCTACATGGTCTGGATTCTAGAATACCTAACACACTTGAAATAGCAATTTTCTTGTTGCAATGTTTTCTTTTAGCTAAAATATGATGAAAAACCATAAAAATTCGGGCGCGGAAGCAAATATTTATATGATTTTTTACAAAAATAAGTCAGATTTTACATATTCTTGAAATGGATATTTTTGTTAATACATTCATAAACATGCTTTTGGACCTATACTGTGGATAAAATATGATAAAAGAATATAAAATTCGGGCGCGGAAGCAAATATTTATATGATTTTTTACAAAAAAAAGTCAGATTTTACCTATTTTTGATGAATACGTTGTATATTGTAAACTTCATTGGCTGGATTCTAGAATACCTACCACACTTGAAATAGCAATTTTCTTGTTGCAATGTTTCCTTTTACCTAAATTATGATAAAAAATCATAAAATTCGGGCGCGGAAGCAAATATTTATATGATTTTTTACAAAAATAAAGTCAGATTTTACCTATTCTTGAAATGGATATTTTTGTTAAAACATTCATAAACATGCTTTTGGACCTATACTGTGGATAAAATATGATAAAAAATTATAAAATTCGGGCGCGGAAAATATTTATATGATTTTTTACAAAAAAAAAAGTCAGATTTTACCTATTTTTGATGAATACGTTGTATATTGTAAGCTACATGGCCTGGATTCTAGAATACCTAACACACTTGAAATAGCAATTTTCTTGTTGCAATGTTTTCTTTTAGCTAAAATATGATGAAAAATCATAAAATTCGGGCGCGGAAGCAAATATTTATATGATTATTTACAAAAAGAAAGTCAGATTTTTCCTATTCTTGCAATGGATATTTTTGTTAAAACATTTATAAACATGCTTTTGGACCTATACTGCGGATAAAATATGATGAAAAAATATAAAATTCGGGCGCGTAAACAAATATTTATATGATTTTTTACAAAAAAAAAGTCAGATTTTACCTATTTTTGATGAATACGTTGTATATTGTAAGCTACATGGGCTGGATTCTAGAACACCTAACACCCTTGAAATAGCAATTTTCTTGTTGCAATGTTTTTTTTTAGCTAAAATAAGATGAAAAATCATAAAATTCGGGCGCGGAAGCAAATATTTATATGATTTTTTACAAAAAAAAAGTCAGATTTTACCTATGTTTGATGAATACGTTGTATATTATAAGCTTCGTTGGCAGGATTCTAGAATACCTACCACACTTGAAATAGCAATTTTCTTGTTGCAATGTTTTCTTTTACCTAAATTATGATGAAAAATCATAAAATTTGGGTGCGGAAGCAAATATTTATATGATTTTTTACAAAAATAAAGTCAGATTTTTACCTATTCTTGAAATGGATATTTTTGTTAAAACATTCATAAACATGCTTTTGGACCTATACTGTGGATAAAATATGATGAAAAATTATAAAATTCGGGCGCGGAAAATATTTATATGATTTTTTACAAAAAAAAAGTCAGATTTTACCTATTTTTGATGAATACGTTGTATATTGTAAGCTACATGGCCTGGATTCTAGAATACCTAACACACTTGAAATAGCAATTTTCTTGTTGCAATGTTTTCTTTTAGCTAAAATATGATGAAAAATCATAAAATTCGGGCGCGGAAGCAAATATTTATATGATTTTTTACAAAAAGAAAGTCAGATTTTTCCTATTCTTGCAATGGATATTTTTGTTAAAACATTTATAAACATGCTTTTGGACCTATACTGCGGATAAAATATGATGAAAAAATATAAAATTCGGGCGCGTAAACAAATATTTATATGATTTTTTACAAAAAAAAAGTCAGATTTTACCTATTTTTGATGAATACGTTGTATATTGTAAGCTACATGGGCTGGATTCTAGAACACTTAACACCCTTGAAATAGCAATTTTCTTGTTGCAATGTTTTTTTTTTAGCTAAAATAAGATGAAAAATCATAAAATTCGGGCGCGGAAGCAAATATTTATATGATTTTTTACAAAAAAAAAGTCAGATTTTACCTATTTTTGATGAATACGTTGTATATTATAAGCTTCGTTGGCAGGATTCTAGAATACCTACCACACTTGAAATAGCAATTTTCTTGTTGCAATGTTTTCTTTTTCCTAAATTATGATGAAAAATCATAAAATTTGGGTGCGGAAGCAAATATTTATATGATTTTTTACAAAAAATATAGTCAGATTTTACCTATTCTTGAAATGGATTTTTTTTGTTAAAACATTCATAAACATGCTTTTGGACCTATACTGTGGATAAAATATGATGAAAAATTATAAAATTCGGGCGAGGAAGAAAATATTTATATGATTTTTTTACAAAAAAAAAATGTCAGATTTTACCTATTTTTGATGAATACGTTGTATATTGTAAGCTACATGGGCTGAATTCTAGAATACCTAACACACTTGAAATAGCAATTTTCTTGTTGCAATGTTTTCTTTTAGCTAAAATATGATGAAAAATCATAAAATTCGGGCGCGGAAGCAAATATTTATATGATTTTTTACAAAAATAAAGTCAGATTTTTCCTATTCTTGCAATGGATATTTTTGTTAAAACATTTATAAACATGCTTTTGGAACCTATACTGCGGATAAAATATGATGAAAAAATATAAAATTCGGGCGCGTAAACAAATATTTATATAATTTTTTACAAAAAAAAAGTAAGATTTTACCTATTTTTGATGAATACGTTGTATATTGTAAGCTACATGGGGCTGGATTCTAGAATACCTAACACACTTGAAATAGTAATTTTCTTGTTGCAATGTTTTCTTTTAGCTAAAATATGATAAAAAAAATCATAAAATTCGGGCGCGGAAGGAAATATTTATATGATTTTTTACAAAAATAAAGTCAGATTTGTCCTATTCTTGAAATGGATATTTTTGTTAAAACATTCATAAACATGCTTTTGGACCTATACTGCGGATAAAATTTGATGAAAAATTATAAAATTCGGGCGCGCTAACAAATATTTATATGATTTTTTACAAAAAAAAAGTCAGATTTTACCTATTTTTGATGAATACGTTGTATATTGTAAGCTACATCGGCTGGATTCTGGAATACCTAACACACTTGAAATAGCAATTTTCTTGTTGCAATATTTTTTTTTAGCTAAAATATGATGGAAAATCATAAAATTCGGGCGCGGAAGCAAATATTTATATGATTTTTTACAAAAATAAAGTCAGATTTTACATATTTTTGAAATGGATATTTTTGTTAAAAAGTTCATTAACATGCTTTTGGACCTATACTATGGATAAAATATGATGAAAATTATAAAATTCGAGCGCGGAAGCAAATATTTATATAATTTTTACAAAAATAAAGTCAGATTTTAAATATTTTTGATGAATACGTTGTATATTGTAAGATTCATTGGCTGGATTCTAGAATACCTACCACACTTGAAATAACAATTTTCTTGATGCAATGTTTTCTATTACCTAAATTATGATGAAAAATCATAAAATTAAAGCGCGGAAGCAAATATTTATATGATATTTTACAAAAATAAAGTCAGATTTTACATATTGTTGAAATGGATATTTTTGTTAATACATTCATAAACATGCTTTTGGACCTATACTGTGGATAAAATATGATGAAAAATTATAAAATTCGGGCGCGGAAGCAAATATTTATATGATTTTTTACAAAAAAAAATTCAGATTTTACCTATTTTTGATGAATACGTTGTATATTGTAAGCTACATGGTCTGGATTCTAGAATACCTAACACACTTGAAATAGCAATTTTCTTGTTGCAATGTTTTCTTTTAGCTAAAATATGATGAAAAATCATAAAATTCGGGCGCGGAAGCAAATATTTATATGATTTTTTACAAAAATAAAGTCAGATTTTACATATTCTTGAAATGGATATTTTTTGTTAATACATTCATAAACATGCTTTTGGACCTAAACTGTGGATAAAATATGATAAAAGAATATAAAATTCGGGCGCGGAAGCAAATATTTATATGATTTTTTACAAAAAAAAGTCAGATTTTACCTATTTTTGATGAATACGTTGTATATTGTAAGCTTCATTGGCTGGATTCTAGAATACTTACCACACTTGAAATAGCAATTTTCTTGTTGCAATGTTTCCTTTTACCTAAATTATGATAAAAAATCATAAAATTCGGGCGCGGAAGCAAATATTTATATGATTTTTTTACAAAAATAAAGTCAGATTTTACTATTCTTGAAATGGATATTTTTGTTAAAACATTCATAAACATGCTTTTGGACCTATACTGTGGATAAAATATGATAAAAAATTATAAAAGTCGGGCGCGGAAAATATTTATATGATTTTTTACAAAAAAAAAAGTCAGATTTTACCTATTTTTGATGAATACGTTGTATATTGTAAGCTACATGGACGGGATTCTAGAATACCTAACACACTTGAAATAGCAATTTTCTTGTTGCAATGTTTTCTTTTAGCTAAAATATGATGAAAAATCATAAAATTCGGGCGCGGAAGCAAATATTTATATGATTTTTTACAAAAAGAAAGTCAGATTTTTCCTATTCTTGCAATGGATATTTTTGTTAAAACATTTATAAACATGCTTTTGGACCTATACTGCGGATAAAATATGATGAAAAAATATAAAATTCGGGCGCGTAAACAAATATTTATATGATTTTTTACAAAAAAAAAGTCAGATTTTACCTATTTTTGATGAATACGTTGTATATTGTAAGCTACATGGGCTGGATTCTAGAACACCTAACACCCTTGAAATAGCAATTTTCTTGTTGCAATGTTTTTTTTTTAGCTAAAATAAGATGAAAAATCATAAAATTCGGGCGCGGAAGCAAATATTTATATGATTTTTTACAAAAAAAAAGTCAGATTTTACCTATGTTTGATGAATACGTTGTATATTATAAGCTTCGTTGGCAGGATTCTAGAATACCTACCACACTTGAAATGGCAATTTTCTTGTTGCAATGTTTTCTTTTACCTAAATTATGATGAAAAATCATAAAATTTGGGTGCGGAAGCAAATATTTATATGATTTTTTACAAAAATAAAGTCAGATTTTACCTATTCTTGAAATGGATATTTTTGTTAAAACATTCATAAACATGCTTTTGGACCTATACTGTGGATAAAATATGATGAAAAATTATAAAATTCGGGCGCGGAAAATATTTATATGATTTTTTACAAAAAAAAAGTCAGATTTTACCTATTTTTGATGAATACGTTGTATATTGTAAGCTACATGGCCTGGATTCTAGAATACCTAACACACTTGAAATAGCAATTTTCTTGTTGCAATGTTTTCTTTTAGCTAAAATATGATGAAAAATCATAAAATTCGGGCGCGGAAGCAAATATTTATATGATTTTTTACAAAAAGAAAGTCAGATTTTTCCTATTCTTGCAATGGATATTTTTGTTAAAACATTTATAAACATGCTTTTGGACCTATACTGCGGATAAAATATGATGAAAAAATATAAAATTCGGGCGCGTAAACAAATATTTATATGATTTTTTACAAAAAAAAAGTCAGATTTTACCTATTTTTGATGAATACGTTGTATATTGTAAGCTACATGGGCTGGATTCTAGAACACCTAACACCCTTGAAATAGCAATTTTCTTGTTGCAATGTTTTTTTTTAGCTAAAATAAGATGAAAAATCATAAAATTCGGGCGCGGAAGCAAATATTTATATGATTTTTTACAAAAAAAAAGTCAGATTTTACCTATTTTTGATGAATACGTTGTATATTATAAGCTTCGTTGGCTGGATTCTAGAATACCTACCACACTTGAAATAGCAATTTTCTTGTTGCAATGTTTTCTTTTACCTAAATTATGATGAAAAATCATAAAATTTGGGTGCGGAAGCAAATATTTATATGATTTTTTACAAAAATAAAGTCAGATTTTACCTATTCTTGAAATGGATATTTTTGTTAAAACATTCATAAACATGCTTTTGGACCTATACTGTGGATAAAATATGATGAAAAATTATAAAATTCGGGCGAGGAAGCAAATATTTATATGATTTTTTACAAAAAAAAAGTCAGATTTTACCTATTTTTGATGAATACGTTGTATATTGTAAGCTACATGGGCTGAATTCTAGAATACCTAACACACTTGAAATAGCAATTTTCTTGTTGCAATGTTTTCTTTTAGCTAAAATATGATGAAAAATCATAAAATTCGGGCGCGGAAGCAAATATTTATATGATTTTTTACAAAAATAAAGTCAGATTTTTCCTATTCTTGCAATGGATATTTTTGTTGAAACATTTATAAACATGCTTTTGGACCTATACTGCGGATAAAATATGATGAAAAAATATAAAATTCGGGCGCGTAAACAAATATTTATATGATTTTTTACAAAAAAAAAGTAAGATTTTACCTATTTTTGATGAATACGTTGTATATTGTAAGCTACATGGGCTGGATTCTAGAATACCTAACACACTTGAAATAGTAATTTTCTTGTTGCAATGTTTTCTTTTAGCTAAAATATGATAAAAAAAATCATAAAATTCGGGCGCGGAAGGAAATATTTATATGATTTTTTACAAAAATAAAGTCAGATTTGTCCTATTCTTGAAATGGATATTTTTGTTAAAACATTCATAAACATGCTTTTGGACCTATACTGCGGATAAAATTTGATGAAAAATTATAAAATTCGGGCGCGCTAACAAATATTTATATGATTTTTTACAAAAAAAAGTCAGATTTTACCTATTTTTGATGAATACGTTGTATATTGTAAGCTACATCGGCTGGATTCTGGAATACCTAACACACTTGAAATAGCAATTTTCTTGTTGCAATGTTTTTTTTTAGCTAAAATATGATGGAAAATCATAAAATTCGGGCGCGGAAGCAAATATTTATATGATTTTTTACAAAAATAAAGTCAGATTTTACATATTTTTGAAATGGATATTTTTGTTAAAAAGTTCATTAACATGCTTTTGGACCTATACTATGGATAAAATATGATGAAAAATTATAAAATTCGAGCGCGGAAGCAAATATTTATATAATTTTTACAAAAATAAAGTCAGATTTTACCTATTTTTGATGAATACGTTGTATATTGTAAGATTCATTGGCTGGATTCTAGAATACCTACCACACTTGAAATAACAATTTTCTTGATGCAATGTTTTCTATTACCTAAATTATGATGAAAAATCATAAAATTAAAGCGCGGAAGCAAATATTTATATGATATTTTACAAAAATAAAGTCAGATTTTACATATTGTTGAAATGGATATTTTTGTTAAAACATTCATAAACATGCTTTTGGACCTATACTGTGGATAAAATATGATGAAAAATTATAAAATTCGGGCGCGGAAGCAATTATTTATATGATTTTTTACAAAAAAAAAGTCAGATTTTACCTATTTTTGAAGAATACGTTGTATATTGTAAGCTACATGGTCTGGATTCTAGAATACCTAACACACTTGAAATATCAATTTTCTTGTTGCAATGTTTTCTTTTAGCTAAAATATGATGAAAAATCATAAAATTCGGGCGCGTAAGCAAATATTTATATGATCTTTTACAAAAATAAAGTCAGATTTTACATATTCTTGAAATGGATATTTTTGTTAATACATTCATAAACATGCTTTTGGACCTATACTGTGGATAAAATATGATAAAGGAATATAAAATTCGGGCGCGGAAGCAAATATTTATATGATTTTTTACAAAAAAAAGTCAGATTTTACCTATTTTTGATGAATACGTTGTATATTGTAAGCTTCATTGGCTGGATTCTAGAATACCTACCACACTTGAATTAGCAATTTTCTTGTTGCAATGTTTCCTTTTACCTAAATTATGATAAAAAATCATAAAATTCGGGCGCGGAAGCAAATATTTATATGATTTTTTACAAAAATAAAGTCAGATTTTACCTATTCTTGAAATGGATATTTTTGTTAAAACATTCATAAACATGCTTTTGGACCTATACTGTGGATAAAATATGATGAAAAATTATAAAATTCGGGCGCGGAAAATATTTATATGATTTTTTACAAAAAAAAAGTCAGATTTTACCTATTTTTGATGAATACGTTGTATATTGTAAGCTACATGGCCTGGATTCTAGAATACCTAACACACTTGAAATAGCATTTTTCTTGTTGCAATGTTTTCTTTTAGCTAAAATATGATGAAAAATCATAAAATTCGGGCGCGGAAGCAAATATTTATATGATTTTTTACAAAAATAAAGTCAGATTTTTCCTATTCTTGCAATGGATATTTTTGTTAAAACATTTATAAACATGCTTTTGGACCTATACTGCGGATAAAATATGATGAAAAAATATAAAATTCGGGCGCGTAAACAAATATTTATATGATTTTTTACAAAAAAAAAGTCAGATTTTACCTATTTTTGATGAATACGTAGTATATTGTAAGCTACATGGGCTGGATTCTAGAACACCTAACACCCTTGAAATAGCAATTTTCTTTTTGCAATGTTTTTTTTTAGCTAAAATAAGATGAAAAATCATAAAATTCGGGCGCGGAAGCAAATATTTATATGATTTTTTACAAAAAAAAAGTCTGATTTTACCTATTTTTGATGAATACGTTGTATATTGTAAGCTTCATTGGCTGGATTCTAAAATACCTACCAACACTTGAAATAGCAATTTTCTTGTTGCAATGTTTTCTTTTACCTAAATTATGATAAAAAATCATAAAATTCGGGCGCGGAAGCTAATATTTATATGATTTTTTACAAAAATAATGTCAGATTTTACCTATTCTTGAAATGGATATCTTTGTTAAAACATTCATAAACATGCTTTTGGACCTATACTGTGAATGAAATATGATGAAAATTCATAAAATTCGGGCGCGTAAACAAATATTTATATGATTTTTTACAAAAAAAAGTCAGGTTTTACCTATTTTTGATGAATACGTTGTATATTGTAAGCTACATGGGCTGGATTCTAGAATACCTAACACACTTGAAATAAGGTCCGTGAAGTTAGCACCAAAAATAAGGGCGCAAATTCTGAAATTTTGCCAATAATTAGCACCCACTTTGCGCTTATTTGCGCCCTAAAATTTTTTGTTCTATCTTTATTTATTTAAGAGATATTAACAATTAATTACTTTTGGTGCCAACTTCACATCAGCACCAAAAGTACTGCGTATCATACTTTTCTTTGTACCACTAGCTAGCGCCCAATATGCGCTCATTTGCGCCCTAAAAAATTTTGTTCTATCTCTTTTCATTCACGAGATATTAACTATAATATATTTTGGTGCCAAGTTCACGCCAGCACCAAAAGTACTACGTATCACTCTTTTCTTTATACCAATAGTTAGCGCCCTATTTGCGCTCATTTGCGCCCTAAAAATTTTTACTCTATCTCTTTTCATTTACGAGATATTAACTATAATATATTATGGTGCCACATTCACGCCAGCACCAAAAGTACTACGTATTACTATTTTCTTTGTACCAATAGTTAGCGCCCAAATTGCGTTCATTTGTGCCCTAGATACTTTTACTCTATCTCTTTTCATTTACGAGATATTAACTATAATATATTATGGTGCCAAGTTCACGCCAGCACCAAAACTACTACGTATCACTCTTTTCTTTATACCAATAGTTAGCGTTCTTTTTGCGCTCATTTGCGCCCTAAAATTTTTTACTCTATTTCTTTTCATTTACGAGATATTAACTATAATATATTATGGTGCCACATTCACGCCAGCACCAAAAGTACTACGTATTACTATTTTCTTTGTATCAATAGTTAGCGCCCAATTTGCGCTCATTTGCGCCCTAAAAACTTTTACTCTATCTCTTTTCATTTACGAGTTATTAACTATAATATATTATGATGCCACATTCACGCCAGCACCAAAAGTACTGCGTATTATTATTTTCTTCTCGTTTACCAATGAATACTCGTATATGAGGTTTTATTGCCGTAAAACAATAAATAGATTTTAACTCTCTTGTAAACGTAGTATTTTGATATAAAATGCTAAACAGTGCCCTATAACAAGGTATTCGTATAATGTATTACAATTTCTAAACACATTAAGTACCATAGTGTCCCAAACTGACTGGGTTACCATTGGGATCTCGGAAACTATAGGAGCTACGAAATTGGTGAAATGGGCAATGTTGTGTAGTTTTTAGTGCTTGTTTAGATTCCGTTGAGAAACATTTAAAATTCCGAACAGTTTACTCTATCTCTTTTCATTTACGAGATATTAACTATAATATATTATGGTGCCAAGTTCACGCCAGCACCAAAAGTACTACGTATCACTCTTTTCTTTATACCAATAGTTAGCGTTCTATTTGCGCTCATTTGCGCCCTAAAAATTTTTACTCTATCTCTTTTCATTTACGAGATATTAACTATAATATATTATGATGCCACATTCACGCCAGCACCAAAAGTACTGCGTATTACTATTTTCTTTGTATCAATAGTTAGCGCCCAATTTGCGCTCATTTGCGCTATATTATAGTTAGCTTAAATCGAGGAGAAGTTTACGCCGGTGATCATTTCTTCTCCATCTCAATCTTTTCTCCACATATCTCTCTCTTTTCACATATGTTTTCAGTCATTTTTAAATATAACAGAACGTTAAATTATACTACGGCTAATAACTACTATGGATAATAACGTTTTATTTATAATTTATTATTCAATATCAAAAAATTTATTAAATCCAAGTATATTTTTGTTCGTACGTCAATGCATGTTGAACTGTCAATGGTTCCAGGAGTTCTGACATTTTTCTTCATTTTGCTATAATATTTTAAAAACTAATTTATCCATTACCAAATTACCAATTTTATATTCAAATGTAAGTACATTACAGTTATTATTTCAAGCAACTATATTTTTTAATTTAGGGCCAAATTTTGTAATTAGAATGACTATTTGTCATAGTGTATATCAGGTTTCTAGCAACTGCATTCTTAAAAAAAATGGAGTGTGCTTACGTATATATTTCTTTTTACCAATAGAGTAATTTTAAATATAAACTCGAAAATATTTATTACTCTTCCTTACATAATGTAATATCTGTATTTAATTAAAATATATGTAACACTTATGTTTTTTAATAACATTTTACTGATAGTAAGTATCTAATTAGTTTATTTTATCGGGAATCGGTGTTTTAAATCCTACAGAAAGCCTTAGGCGAAGTTTTTTGTTGCGGCACGTTTATTCATCTGTGCGGCAAGACCACCCATATAGTTTATAAAAATTATTATACCACCACCCTGCCAATTGAAAAAATTACTTTTAGTTCATTACTACGCATCATTTTCTCAAAGATAGTTGATACTTCTGAGGAGACTGAGCACGCTAAAAGTAATTGTTAGTTAAATTTAAATAAGTATTAAACATCAGCCTTTTGAATTTATTTTTATATATGAAAATTCGTATATTCTGTGAATGATACGAACATGGTAAGAAATTTTAAGACTATCTATAATTGAAAAAGGGTTGTTTCACTATGCGAAAGTCAAATATTTCCATAAACGTTATTACATTACTCAGTAACTTTTGTGCTTATACCGTGTGACACTAAAAATGGGCCACTTAGATTATCTTATTTATTTATAATTTTTTTTAAATTTCTTTAGGTTAGGGTTCACAAATCGTGATATCTGGCATGGTACCTCTTGCAGTTTAATCGGAAGTAATACTAACTGTTATATTTCAAAAGTGACACTATATATTACAGGCAGTGGTGGCTTTAGTCGGTTAGCGCCCTCGGACTCGCTGAGCGGAGTGTGAGATCTGGGGTTCAAATCCCAGTGACGACAAACCTTTATCAAGAAATAAATACTGCTGTATCCGAGTGGTTCGGAACCCACTATAAGGTGTAGGTTCCCTGTCCTGTAATTGGACTTCGGTCTGTTGGGCAGTGTAAATTAAATTAAATAAATATACAATTTGTTACGGGGTAGTTGAAGATTTTTTTTATTAATAAGTAAGATATACAGAGTGTTAGTTTGAAGTAGTACACTATTGTTATCTTGAGAACTATAAGGGCTACAAAAATAGTTCCATTAGAAAACAATTTCTATTTTACAAGACTCTAATGAAAGAGAAAAAATAATTTTTGACCAAAATATAGAATCTAACTTTTTATTTCAAATGGATACATATAATTTTTATTTGTTTATATAGACCAGTGTTTCCCAAACTTTTTTGTACACAGTACACTTTATGAATAGTTTTTTAAATATGTAAAAAATATTGATTCATAGTTAAAAAAATATACTAGGTATTATATATTTATATGAGGGCTAAAATAAGATTATTATTGATTGATTGTACATAAATATATAATAGTATTTACAGTGAACAATCTTATGCAAAATATGCAAAAGTAAAAACCATAAAATTTGGATTTATTTTTTAAAATGTAGCTCAGAAAAATCTTTAAAAATTCGATTATTTTTTTATTGCTTTTAGATAGTAAACGGACTTTTTGAAGTATAATTGAATTATCTTATCTAGTGCACGAGATATGGGCTTTCAAAGTATGTTCCTGAACATGAGGTTTTTCAATTATAATTCTGAAGAGTTATGTCCTATATTTTTTGAACCACTGCTCAATTTTTTTTTTTTTTATAATTCACTGTATTAATCTTTGTTTAATAGATATTGTTTGCTAATTTAACCAACCTCGTAGCTCTTATAGTTCTCTAGATAGCAATAGTCGACAAAATAAAATGAACACCTTTATAAATTTTACTATTTTAAAAAGGTAAAAGGAAATTATAAAAAAATCAGGCAGGCTTTGACCATGAAATGAGAAATATGTATGTAAGTTAATTGTTTAAAAAAGTAGCTATGTTTCTAAAATTTTACTTTTTACTATTACAAAAAACATATGTTGTCAAAGCCTACCAGACATGGATTAACAGCTAAAATACTAATAATTTTTCTATTGCGGTATTGTAATTTATTTCTGGTTAAACTAGAAGAGATACCACAAAATATGAGCCAGGAAGCCTAGTTTACAAATATGTAACCAGAATTAAAACTGCATATACATATACATAAATAAATTATTTCGACTAGCCCGTCCTCTGTATCACTTAGCATTATGAAACTTTCTGATTGTATAATAAAAAAGAATGATTAGATTAATCCCATGCTTGATTTTCAAAAATTGTGAAACTTCTCGTTTACCAATGAATACTCGTATATGAGGTTTTATTGCCGTAAAACAACAAATAGATTTTAACTCTCTTGTAAACGTAGTATTTTGATATAAAATGCTAAACAGTGCCCTATAACAAGGTATTCGTATAATGTATTACAATTTCTAAATACATTAAGTACCATAGTATCCCAAACTGACTGGGTTACCATTGGGATCTCGGAAACTATAGGAGCTACGAAATTGGTGAAATGGGCAATGTTGTGTAGTTTTTAGTGCTGTTTAGATTCCGTTAAGAAACATTTAAAATTCCGAACAGTTTACAAAAAACTTGAAAATAGCGATATAAAAAAAGTTAAATTACTGGTAAATTTTCAGTTACCAGTTCTACTTACGGAACGTGGTACTGATAGACCTAGTAACTTTTTTGTTACCAAACAAACAATGTTAGATAGGCGATTGTAAACTGGTTAGATATATCCATATGCGCAAAATTCAAAATTAATATAAAAGTTTTTAATTTTTCATTAAAAGTTGTTTCAAGTTAGAAGTTCATTATAATCATATGAATATGACAATTCAGAATGGAAATAACATCATTTCATTCATTTTTACCCCCAAAATATGATTATAAATATTGTTTCCACATTGTTTAATATTAACTCAGACCTCCTTAATAATCTACCAAGAACAATAAATGCTTAAATTTCGTCATGGCACAATCAAAAAAAAGCATAAACTACGGCTTTTAAACTATTTTGTAGTCGCAACGTTCAAAATCGTTTTTTCGTTAGGTACCCTAGATACTAAAATAAACATTTAATTCGAACACTAGTGCGCAAAGTAGGCATTAGTGCAGGAAGTACTCCATTTCGCACAAATATTCTCATTTTCGGTTATATATATTTTGCTCCTTATAAAAAGCATTGTACAAAATTTGTGCGCGAAGCGCCCATTAACACATTCTCGCTAAATTGCGCTCATATAAAAAGTATGCCTTCGCGCACTTGTTATGTAAATAGATATTTAGTTGACATCTTCTGATCTGGTACTCGAAACGTTCTTTCTCAACAGTGGTACCAGTCAAATTAAAACCACAACTGCAGATTCGCACCGCAATTCATTTTCGGAATACGCTATGAATGGGCGCCAATTTTGGATTTTTATGTGGTTGAAAAGACTTTCTTTTCTTTTTCCAACAAGTATTGCAACATAAGTTTGAATTAAAATTTATATTATTTTATTTATTTTATAAAAAATTTATCGTCGCAATTATTGACAGAAGTTTACGTAGCAAGGCAGGACTTTTTGTAACATTAAAACATAGTTACCATTTTATTCTAATATCAAATAATTTCATCACTTCAATTTCACTAATAAATAATAAAAGTTAATTATAACAGATCGCCGTTATAATAAATTTTGTTTTCTTGTTTTTATTATTCACCGGCATTAATTTTCGAGCTCCTTGATGTGATGTGAAATTACAATAATTATTACTTTTAATAAATTTTAATTCAAACATACGTTGCAACACATCGTTGGAAGAGAAGAGAAAGTCTATTCGACCATGTAAAAATTCAATATAAGGGAGAACCTAATTTAACTTTTGTTTAAATTGCGTTTTTCTGTATTTTGTGAATAACTTTCAAACTGTTCCGAATTTTAAATGTTTCTCAACGAAATCTAAATAAGCACTAAAATCTGTACAATATTGCCCATTTAATTGACCTCGTAGCTGCTACAGTTCCCGAGATCCTAACGGTAACCCAATTAGTTTGGGACACTCTGTATACTCGTGTACGTATGTACGTATTCACGAACATTTACAATCTATATATATATATATATATATATATATATATATATATATATATATATATATATATATATATTCTCGATAAAAGTAATATTTTATTTTTAGGATAAAAATAATAAGAAATTCTAGTTTAGACATATTCAGTTACGGGTAAATAAAACCTCTTATTTCTTGGTATATCTACATTGACTAACATAATTGTTACAATGTTTAAGGGTGGAAGAAAATGTAATTACTCAAAAGAAGACGTACATACACAGTTACAAAATTACTCCGAAGATATTAAAAAGTATATAAATAAAAAAATGTTTCCATTTGGCGAGATATTAGTAAAATTTTAAATAATGCTATTACACCCAATGCATTATATACATATGTAAAAAAAAAAAATACAACAATTGTTGGGAAGTAATAAATTTTCAAAAATGTGATAATTATTCTTCCAATGATGAACAAAGTTCTGTAGGAAGTAATGAAGATAACGAGTTTCTACTTCAAATTTCTAGAAATGACTGGAGTACTATAGCACCAATAGAAGATACTGTCACTAATAAAAAATTTAAAGTAGGCTGGACCCATACAATAAATAAAGTATTACAGGAGCAAACTAAGATTTCCTGTATTTGGATTTTTGATAAACAAGTTATTAATATAACTTGCGAGTTTCAGATTATAATTAATGCTCATTGTAAGAAATGTTCTTCGTCATTAATATTACAATCAAATGGTATAGTTAATGATGAAGAATATGTAAGATTTTTTTGCAAATTATCGGATTATGCTCCTAAATATCACAGATATATTTCAAAAAGTCCGTTATCAAATATACGTAGAAACCAAGTGGGTAATGAAATTAATGCTGTGGGGTCTGCATCATTATGGCAACAAAAAGAAGCGTTACATTCAGGGATGAAAATAGGCGAAGCTCAGCCTAGTACGTTGTACAGTAAGGAAGTTTTAAGAAAATGTAAACAACAAAAATCTAATTTTAGTTCATTTAACGATATATTAAAAATTTAGAAATCATAAAACATAGTGAAATTTACACAGGCTATATACATAATATATCTCTCGATAAATTTTTTGTCCACTACTGGTCACCACAACAAATAGCTGTATATAACAATTATATAAGAACATGTAACGAAACTTTTATAGCCATAGATGCAACTGGAGGTTTGGTGAGAAAACTAAAAAGACCGTACAATACATTGTCTGGTTACATTTTCCTCTATCAGTGTGTAACACACCTAGGATTTTCAGGGGGACAAATTCCAATTTGTCAAATGGTGTCAGAGGTGCATAGTACACATTACATAGCGTTATGGTTTACTGAATGGATTCGCAGCGGAGCACTATTACCCAATTTGTGGTCTGTGACCATTCGTACGCATTACTAGGAGCTATAACACGATCTCTTGTTGAATTGCCTGACTTAAAAACATATATGGATATTTGTTTTAATTACTTACAAGGCCAAGTAGGAAAATTACCACCTATTTTCATTCGAGTTGATTTTGCTCACATAATGAAAAATATCAGTACTTGGGAACCCTTGCGAAATAAATCACGGTTGTTTAAGCAATTCTACATGAGAGCAATGGTTTTGTTAATTAGATGTTATTCACTAATTGAAGCTGAACAAATTATATATGCCTTACTTATTGTCAGTGGAAGCAAATATAATGAAATAAATACAGATTCCAGCAAAAAGATGTTTCTAAAAACAAAGATAGCTGGGCAAGAAGAATTTATTATTCCAGAAATGGTACATGCAGACAATACAGAAGATAAATTTGATACCGGAGTGACTTCTAGTGAAGAATGGACTAAAATAATTGTAGAAAATGCACGAAATTTTTATATACATGAAGGTGATGATGAAAATTTTCATTATTTCCCGGAATTCGAGAAAATTATTATTAGAATAATGAAGACATTTGTATTGTGGAGTTGTGTGATGACTACACATTTGAACTATAGTACAAACACGGCTTCTTCAGCTTCGGTAGAATCATATTTTAATCAGCTGAAAAATCGGACATTAGAAAATGTTAATTTACCCATGAGAGTAGATAAATTTATTGCTACTCATTTAGACAATATTAAAAGTGAATTGTTACTAAGTACATCAACGTTAACAGTATTATCTACTTCCGATTTGAAACCAACCGCAATAATTAAAAAGAAGTCACAGGATAGTGATGACGAAGAAAATGCAATAGAAGACTGGAAACTAAAGGCAACTGAAAGTACAAAGAAACGAAAAAGAACATCAACTTATAAATCCCCCTGCTCTGAAATACTCACAATAACAGAAGGAAATAAAATAAAATTTAGTGTATTAAGAAATGGAAACTTAATAAATAAACCTATTAAATTAGAGAACAATAACTATTTATATTTAAATACATGCGCTTTTGATTCACTCGCACAAATTTTCGCAACAATGTTTAGCGACAGTATTCTCTATAGAAATAATAATGAACAATCTGAATTATTGTTTTTAAAATTTATAAACATTATTATTGCATCGGGTGTAAAGTCAATAAAAACGTACACAAACCGAGCAATAGTACTGAATTCTATATTTTCAAATGCTGACAAAAATAAAACCGGAATTTACACAGTTGAC
This sequence comes from Stenolophus ochropezus, assembly GCA_035578165.1. Classification (NCBI taxonomy): domain Eukaryota; kingdom Metazoa; phylum Arthropoda; class Insecta; order Coleoptera; family Carabidae; genus Stenolophus; species Stenolophus ochropezus. Next base: position 19,742 of record JAQOWZ010000401.1, read on the forward strand.
TGTGTTTGTAACATATCGTTTTTAATAGAAACTATTTTTAAAGAATTGCCTAGTGTGTACAAAACTACTTTCTGCAAATCAAATTTGTGTCAACGTACGACAAATACGAGGAATGTAGTAATTTATCCTATTAATATTGACATATTAATAGATAAAGGAATACAATTTTTGCAAGAGTCCGTTGATTCAGCTGCTGTCGAAAATATAAAATTATGTAATTTTAATAATATGTGCGCAGATAATTTATTTACCAGTAGTAATATAGGTGATCATATATTTTTTGAAACTACGTGTTGCAACAATGTACATTTGAATCAGATTCCTTCTTTTATAAAATTGAATGGCACTTCATTTTTGTTGCGAGGTGCTATACATTTCCAACAAAGCAGTTGTACAGGTATATCAGTTGTTGGTCATTATATTGCATATTGTAGAAGGCTAGATTCTATGTGGGAGAAGTACGATGACCAATTAACTGACTGTAAAAATGTTAAATCAGACACGTATATTTGTCCCTATATATTAATTTATAGTATTTAGAGTATTACTGTGTTTTGTAATTATATTATGTACTATACGTGAACAAAATTTGCACTAATTTTGAACATTTTTGAACCATGAATATCAAATTTTGACCCAACACTACATTGCTCCCCACTCCTCCACTTCCTATTCTCTTGAGCCTCCCCTCCTTATCGGTTTAGTTAGAAAATACATTAGTTTTCTTAATAATTGCTTTAATCGATGAGAAAGAGAAACCCAAGAGGCTGGGGAGAGGAGGCCCAAGAAAGAGGAGCGAGGAGGATTTTTTTTATTTTGTCCAATCTCTGAACTGACGTTTTATTTTGATGGTTTAAAAATGTCTAAAATTAGTACCAAATTATCGGCCTAAAAGGCTCAATTTTGGGCAAAGGGGGGTACCAATTCTTTTTACATACCTATTTTTTTAAGTTTATACATCTTATATACGACCCGGTAACATAAAAAATGTATAGGTATAAGTATTTCATTTTAAGTGCAATTAATTTTAGCGAATATAATTCGTTATTAACATGTGCTAAAGTGAGATATTTCTAATTTATTGTATGTATATCTAAAAAAAAAATTATGCCCAAATAATGTGACTTTCTTTAAACATTTTTTTATTTGTATAAATACTCGTTTTTTTTTGTTAAATATATATATATATATATATATATATATATATATATATATATATATATATGTTAAGAAACTGAAAGTTATTTTTTTATATCCTTTTCATAAACTATATACTAGTATATATATATATATATATATATATATATATATATATATATATATATAAAGTAACTTAATAATATTATATAACAAAATTATTCTCATTTTATCTTTGTAAACTAGAAATATTTTATAGGGTAAAAATATTAGTTTTATGGAATTTTAGAATACTTTCGAGACATTAAAACTCAATGAAGCAATTAAATTTCTTTATATGTGTCTACCAATATTAATTAAACTAATTAAAACGAAGTCACTTTCTGGTTTTTTAACATAAGGTAATTTAATATACAGTATGTCCGCGGATCGCGTTGTATTCTTGACAAAAGATGTTGCATGTCCCAAAACGGCCAATTCAGTTTTAACCTTTTCAATTTTTTTTTTTGTTTCAGAAAAAACGAAAATATGTCGATTTAGTTGAACATTTTTCAATTAGGAAAATCTGTTGTAATCGTTGCCAATGTTAAAAGAGCAACGAATTTACCAAATACAATGCTATGGCAAAGGTAATAAAGCAATCCGTCAAGTTGTTGAAGAATTTAATTATTTACATCTCAAATGAAAGTACACGAAAATTGGTCAAAAAATTCCTGTCAACCGGCTCCGAGCCGCCTCTCTTCATGTAATTAATTCGACACAGAATTATCCAAAAATTTCTATGCGGCGACTTGCGAATTACTAAGTCGCACATTCAAAAGATTTTGAAACAATGTACGCTCCATCCCTACAAGCCAATTTTTAATCACGCTTTAGAACCCGAAGATCCTACGAAACGTTTGAAATTTTGTCTGTGGATGGACGCTGAAATAATGAATAATCAATACTTTTATCGAAATATTATTTTTTCTGATGAGGCCACGTTTTCGACAAATGGCACTGTTACATCTCAACATGTGAGATAGATATTGAAGCCATTAGTATCCCAATTTCCGAATCCCTGCAAATCGACAATATTTGGCTAAAGTTAATGTATACTGTGCAATTACTTACCATGGTATCTTTGGACCATATTTTTTTGATAATACTGTCAATCAGCATATACATGTTTGGATTTACTGCAAAATTTTCTTGTTAAAAGGTTGGTCGATTTACCGATGAATTACCGTGCAAGGTGTTATTTTCAATAAGATGGTTGTCCGGCCCATTATACTCGGGCTATTGTACAATGGTTTTCGTGTACTTTCATTTGAGATGCACCCAAATATATTATAGGTGATATCTCGGAAATGAAAAGAGATACAACAAAAATTTTTAGGGCGCAAATGAGTTCAAATTGGGCGCTAACTATTGCTACAAAGAAAATAGTAACACGTAGTACTTTTGGTGCTGGCGTGAATGTGGCATCATAATATATTATAGTTAATAACTCGTAAATGAAAAGAGATAGAGTAAAAGTTTTTAGGGCACAAATGAGAGCAAATTGGGCGCTAACTATTGGTACAAAGAAAATAGTAATACGTAGTACTTTTGGTGCTGGCGTGAATGTGGCATCATAATATATTATAGTCAATATCTCGTAAATAAAAAGAGATAGAGTAAAAGTTTTTAGGGCGCAAATGAGCGCAAATAGGGCGCTAACTATTGGTATAAAGAAAAGAGTGATACGTAGTACTTTTGGTGCTGGCGTGAACTTGGCACCAAAATATATTATAGTTAATATCTCGTGAATGAAAAGAGATAGAACAAAAATTTTTAGGGCGCAAATGAGCGCATATTGGGCGCTAACTAGTGGTACAAAGCAAAGTATGATACGCAGTACTTTTGGTGCTGATGTGAAGTTGGCACCAAAAATAATTAATTGTTAATATCTCTTAAACAAATAAAGATAGAACAAAAAATTTTAGGGCGCAAATAGGCGCAAATTGGGCGCTAATTATTGGCAAAATTTCAGAATTTGCGCCCTTATTTTTGGTGCTAACTTCACGGACCTCTTGAAATAGCAATTTTCTTGTAGCAATGTTTTCTTTTAGCTAAAATATGATGAAAAATCATAAAATTCGGGCGCGGAAGCAAATATTTATATGATTTTTTACAAAATTAAAGTCAGATTTTACCTATTTTTCATGAATACGTTGTATATTGTAAGCGTCATTAGCTGGATTCTAGAATACCAACCACACTTGAAATAGCAATTTTCTTGTTGCAATGTTTTCTTTTACCTAAATTATAATGAAAAATCATAAAATTTGGGCGCGGAAGCAAATATTTATATGATTTTTTACAAAAATAAAGTCAGATTTTACCTATTTTTGATGAATACGTTGTATATTGTAAGCTACATGGGCTAGATTCTAGAATACCTAACACACTTGAAATAGCAATTTTCTTGTTGCAATGTTTTCTTTTAGCTAAAATATGATGAAAAATCATAAAATTCGGGCGCGGAAGCAAATATTTATATGATTTTTTACAAAAATAAAGTCAGATTTTGCCTATTCTTGAAATGGATATTTTTGTTAAAACGTTCATAAACATGCTTTTGGACCTACACTGCAAATAAAATATGATAAAAAATTATAAAATTCGGGCGCGCAAACATATATTTATATGATTTTTTACAAAAAAAAAGTCAGATTTTACCTATTTTTGATGAATACGTTGTATATTGTAAGCTACATGGGCTGGATTCTAGAATACCTAACACACTTGAAATAGCAATTTTCTTGTTGCAATGTTTTCTTTTAGCTAAAATATGATGAAAAATCATAAAATTCGGGCGCGGAAGCAAATATTTATATGATTTTTTACAAAAATAATGTCAGATTTTCCATATTTTTGAAATGGATATTTTTGTTAAAATGTTCATAAACATGCTTTTGGACCTATACTATGGATAATATATGATGAAAAATTATAAAATTCGAGCGCGGAAGCAAATATTTATATAATTTTTTATAAAAATAAAGTCAGATTTTACCTATTTTTCATGAATACGTTGTATATTGTAAGCGTCATTAGCTGGATTCTAGAATACCAACCACACTTGAAATAGCAATTTTCTTGTTGCAATGTTTTCTTTTACCTAAATTATAATGAAAAATCATAAAATTCGGGGGCGGAAGCAAATATTTATATGATTTTTTACAAAAATAAAGTCAGATTTTTTCTATTCTTGAAATGGATATTTTTGTTAAAACATTCATAAACATGCTTTTGGACGTATACTGCGGATAAAATATGATGAAAAATTATAAAATTCGGGCGCGCAAACAAATATTTATATGATTTTTTACAAAAAAAGTCAGATTTTACCTATTTTTGATGAATACGTTTGTATATTGTAAGCTACATGGTCTGGATTCTAGAATACCTAACACACTTGAAATAGCAATTTTCTTGTTGCAAAGCTTTCTTTTAACTAAAATATGATGAAAAATCATAAAATTCGGGCGCGAAGCAAATATTTATATGATTTTTTACACAAATAAAGTCAGATTTTACATATTTTTGAAATGGATATTTTTGTTAAAACGTTCATAAACATGCTTTTGAACCTATACTATGGATAAAATATGATGAAAAATTATAAAATTCGAGCGCGGAAGCAAATATTTATATATTCTTTTACAAAAATAGAGTCAGATTTTACCTATTTTTGATGAATACGTTGTATATTGTAAGCTTCATTGGCAGGATTCTAGAATACCTACCACACTTGAAATAGCAATTTTCTTCTTGCAATGTTTTCTTTCACCTAAATTATGATGAAAAATCATAAAATTCGGGCGCGGAAGCAAATATTTATATAATTTTTTACAAAAATAAAGTCAGATTTTACCTATTTTTGATGAATACGTTGTATATTGTAAGCTTCATTGGCTGGATTCTAGAATACCTGCCACACTTGAAACAGCAATTTTCTTGTTGCAATGGTTTCTTTTACCTAAATTATGATGAAAAATCATAAAATTCGGGCGCGGAAGCAAATATTTATATGATTTTTTACAAAAATAAAGTCAGATTTTACATATTCTTGAAATGGATATTTTTGTTAATACATTCATAAACTTGCTTTTGGACCTATACTGTGGTTAAAATATGATGAAAAATTATAAAATTCGGGCGCGGAAGCAAATTTTTATATGATTTTTTACAAAAAAAAGTCAGATTTTACCTATTTTTGATGAATACGTTGTATATTGTAAACTTCATTAGCTGGATTTTAGAATACCTACCACACTTGAAATAGCAATTTTCTTGTTGCAATGTTTTCTTTTACCTAAATTATGTTGAAAAATCATAAACTTCGGGCGCGGAAGCAAATATTTATATGATTTTTTACAAAAATAAAGTCAGATTTTTCCTATTCTTGAAATGGATATTTTTGTTAAAACATTCATAAACATGCTTTTGGACCTATACTGTGAATAAAATATGATAAAAAATTATAAAATTCGGGCGCGGAAGCAAATATTTATATAATTTTTTACAAAAATAAAGTCAGATTTTACCTATTTTTCATGAATACGTTGTATATTGTAAGCGTCATTAGCTGGATTCTAGAATACCAACCACACTTGAAATAGCAATTTTCTTGTTGCAATGTTTTCTTTTACCTAAATTATAATGAAAAATCATAAAATTCGGGGGCGGAAGCAAATATTTATATGATTTTTTACAAAAATAAAGTCAGATTTTTCGTATTCTTGAGATGGATATTTTTGTTAAAACATTCATAAACATGCTTTTGGACCTATACTGCGGATAAAATATGATGAAAAATCATAAAATTCGGGCGCGCAAATAAATATACATATGATTTTTTACAAAAATAAAGTCAGATTTTACATATTCTTGAAATGGATATTTTTGTTAATACATTCATAAACTTGCTTTTGGACCTATACTGTGGTTAAAATATGATGAAAAATTATAAAATTCGGGCGCGGAAGCAAATTTTTATATGATTTTTTACAAAAAAAAGTCAGATTTTACCTATTTTTGATGAATACGTTGTATATTGTAAACTTCATTGGCTGGATTTTAGAATACCTACCACACTTGAAATAGCAATTTTCTTGTTGCAATGTTTTCTTTTACCTAAATTATGTTGAAAAATCATAAACTTCGGGCACGGAAGCAAATATTTATATGATTTTTTACAAAAATAAAGTCAGATTTTTCCTATTCTTGAAATGGATATTTTTGTTAAAACATTCATAAACATGCTTTTGGACCTATACTGTGAATAAAATATGATAAAAAATTATAAAATTCGGGCGCGGAAGCAAATATTTATATGATTTTTTACAAAAAAAAAGTCAGATTTTACCTATTTTTGATGAATACGTTGTATATTGTAAGCTACATGGGCTGGATTCTAGAATACCTAACACACTTGAAATAGCAATTTTCTTGTTGCAATGTTTTCTTTTAGCTAAAATATGATGAAAAATCATAAAATTCGGGCGCGGAAGCAAATATTTATATGATTTTTTAAAAAATAAAGTCCGATTTTTCCTATTCTTGAAATGGATATTTTTGTGAAAACATTCATAAACATGCTTTTGGACCTATACTGCGGATAAAATATGATGAAAAAGTATAAAATTCGGGCGCGCAAACAAATATTTATATGATTTTTTCCAAAAAAAAAGTCAGATTTTTCCTATTTTTGATGAATACGTTGTATATTGTAAGCTACATGGGCAGGATTCTAGAACACGTAACACACTTGAAATAGCAATTTTCTTGTTGCAATGTTTTCTTTTAGCTAAAATATGATGAAAAATCAATAAATTCGGGCGCGGAAGCAAATATTTATATGATTTTTTACAAAAATAAAGTCAGATTTTTCCTATTCTTGAAATGAATATTTTTGTTAAAACATTCATAAACATGCTTTTGGACCTATACTGTGGATAAAATATGATGAAAAATTATAAAATTCGGGCGCGGAAGCAAATATTTATATGATTTTTTACAAAAAAAGTCAGATTTTTCCTATTTTTGATGAATACGTTGTATATTGTTAGCTACATGGGCTGGATTCTAGAACACGTAACACACTTGAAATAGCAATTTTCTTGTTGCAATGTTTTCTTTTAGCTAAAATATGATGAAAAATCAATAAATTCGGGCGCGGAAGCAAATATTTATATGATATTTTACAAAAATAAAGTCAGATTTTTCCTATTCTTGGAATGAATATTTTTGTTAAAACATTCATAAACATGCTTTTGGACCTATACTGTGGATAAAATATGATGAAAAATTATAAAATTCGGGCGCGGAAGCAAATATTTATATGATTTTTTACAAAAAAAAAGTCAGATTTTACCTATTTTTGATGAATACGTTGTATATTGTAAGCTACATGGGCTGGATTCTAAAATACCTACCACACTTGAAATAGCAATTTTCTTGTTGCAATGTTTTCTTTTACCTAAATTATGATAAAAAATCATAAAATTCGGGCGCGGAAGCTAATATTTATATGATTTTTTACAAAAATAAAGTCAGATTTTACCTATTCTTGAAATGGATATCTTTGTTAAAACATTCATAAACATGCTTTTGGACCTATACTGTGGATGAAATATGATGAAAATTCATAAAATTCGGGCGCGGAAGCAAATATTTATATGATTTTTTACAAAAAAAAATTCAGGTTTTACCTATTTTTCATGAATACGTTGTATATTGTAAGCTACATGGGCTGGATTCTAGAATACCTAACACACTTGAAATAGCAATTTTCTTGTAGCAATGTTTTCTTTTAGCTAAAATATGATGAAAAATCATAAAATTCGGGCGCGGAAGCAAATATTTATATGATTTTTTACAAAAATAAAGTCAGATTTTACATATTTTTGAAATGGATATTTTTGTTAAAATGATCATAAACATGCTTTTGGACCTATACTATGGATAATATATGATGAAAAATTATAAAATTCGAGCGCGGAAGCAAATATTTATATAATTTTTCACAAAAATAAAGTCAGATTTTACCTATTTTTGATGAATACGTTGTATATTGTAAGCTTCATTGGCTGGATTCTAAAATACCTACCACACTTGAAATAGTAATTTTCTTGTTGCAATGTTTTCTTTTACCTAAATTATGATAAAAAATCATAAAATTCGGGCGCGGAAGCAAATATTCATATGATTTTTTACAAAAATAAAGTCAGATTTAGCCTATTCTTGAAATGGATATTTTTGTTAAAACGTTCATAAACATGCTTTTGGACCTATACTATGGATAAAATATGATAAAAAATTATAAAATTCGGGCGCGGAAGCAAATATTTATATGATTTTTCACCAAAAAAAAGTCAGATTTTACTTACTTTTGATGAATACGTTGTATATTGTAAGCTTCATTGGCTGGATTCTAGAATACCTACCACACTTGAAATAGCAATTTTCTTGTTGCAATGTTTTCTTTTACCTAAATTATGATGAAAAATCATAAAATTCGGGCGCGGAAGCAAATATTTATATGATTTTTTACAAAAATAAAGTCAGATATTACCTATTCTTGAAATGGATATTTTTGTTAAAACATTCATAAATATGCTTTTGGACCTATACTGTGGATAAAATATAATAAAAAATTATAAAATTCGGGCGCATAAGCAAATATTTATATGATTTTTTACAAAAAAAAGTCAGATTTTACCTATTTTTGATGAATACGTTGTATATTGTAAGCTTCATTGGCTGGATTCTAGAATACCTACCACACTTGAAATAGCAATTTTCTTCTTGCAATGTTTTTTTTCACCTAAATTATGATGAAAAATCATAAAATTCGGGCGCGGAAGCAAATATTTATATGATTTTTTACAAAAATAAAGTCAGATTTTACCTATTTTTGATGAATACGTTGTATATTGTAAGCTTCATTGGCTGGATTCTAAAATACCTACCACACTTGAAATAGTAATTTTCTTGTTGCAATGTTTTCTTTTACCTAAATTATGATAAAAAATCATAAAATTCGGGCGCGGTAGCAAATATTCATATGATTTTTTACAAAAATAAAGTCAGATTTAGCCTATTCTTGAAATGGATATTTTTGTTAAAACGTTCATAAACATGCTTTTGGACCTATACTATGGATAAAATATGATAAAAAATTATAAAATTCGGGCGCGGAAGCAAATATTTATATGATTTTTCACAAAAAAAAGTCAGATTTTACTTACTTTTGATGAATACGTTGTATATTGTAAGCTTCATTGGCTGGATTCTATAATACCTACCACACTTGAAATAGCAATTTTCTTGTTGCAATGTTTTCTTTTACCTAAATTATGATGAAAAATCATAAAATTCGGGCGCGGAAGCAAATATTTATATGATTTTTTACAAAAATAAAGTCAGATATTACCTATTCTTGAAATGGATATTTTTGTTAAAACATTCATAAATATGCTTTTGGACCTATACTGTGGATAAAATATAATGAAAAATTATAAAATTCGGGCGCATAAGCAAATATGTATATGATTTTTTACAAAAAAAAGTCAGATTTTACCTATTTTTGATGAATACGTTGTATATTGTAAGCTTCATTGGCTGGATTCTAGAATACCTACCACACTTGAAATAGCAATTTTCTTGTTGCAATGTTTTCTTTTACCTAAATTATGATGAAAAATCATAAAATTCGGGCGCGGAAGCAAATATTTATATGATTTTTTACAAAAATAATGTATTTATGTTAATTTTTACAAAAAAAAAAGTCAGATTTTACCTATTTTTGATGAATACGTTGTATATTGTAAGCTACATGAGCTGGATTCTAGAATACCTAACACACTTGAAATAGCAATTTTCTTGTTGCAATGTTTTCGTTGAGCTAAAATATGATTAAATATCATAAAATTCGGACGCGCAAACAAATATTTATATGATTTTTTCAAAAATAAAGTCAGATTTTACCTATTTTTAATGAATACGTTGTATATTGTAAGCTATATGGGCTGGATTCTAGTATACCTAACACACTTAAAATAGCAATTTTCTTGTTGCAATGTTTTCTTTTAGCTAAAATATGATGAAAAATCTTATAATTCGGGCGCGGAAGCAAATATTTATATGATTTTTTAGAAAAATAAAGTCAGATTTTACATATTTTTAAAATGGATATTTTTGTTAAAACGTTTATAAACATGCTTTTGGACCTATACTATGGATAAAATATGATGATAAATTATAAAATTCGAGCGCGGAAGCAAATATTTATATAATTTTTTACAAAAATAAAGTCAGATTTTACCTATTTTTGATGAATACGTTTTATATTGTAAGCTTCATTGGCTGGATTCTAGAATACCTACCACACTTGAAATAGCAATTTTCTTGTTGCAATGTTTTTTTTTTTACCTAAATTATAATGAAAAAACATAAAATTCGAACGCGGAAGCAAATATTTATATGATTTTTTACAAAAAAAATGTCAGATTTTACCTATTTTTGATAAATACGTTGTATATTGTAAGCTACATGGGCTGGATTCTAGAATACCTAACACACTTGAAATAGCAATTTTCTTGTTGCAATGTTTTCTTTTATCTAAAATATGATAAAAAATCATAAAATTCGGGCGCGGAAGCAAATATTTATATGATTTTTTACAAAAATAAAGTCAGATTTTGCCTTTTCTTAAAATGGATATTTTTGTTAAAACATTCATAAACATGCTTTTGGACCTATACTGGGAATAAAATATGATGAAAAATTATAAAATTCGGGCGCGTAAACAAATATTTATATTATTTTTTACAAAAAAAAAGTCAGATTGTATCTATTTTTGATGAATACGTTGTATATAGTAAGCTACATGGGCTGGATTCTAGAATACCTAACACACTTGAAATAGCAATTTTCTTGTTGCAATGTTTTCTTTTAGCTAAAATATGATGAAAAATAATAAAATTCGGGCGCGGAAGCAAATATTTATATGATTTTTTACAAAAATAAAGACAGATTTTTTCTATTCTTGAAATGGATATTTTTGTTAAAACATTCATAAACATGCTTTTGGACCTATACTGCGGATAAAATATGATGAAAAATTATAAAATTCGGACGCGCAAACAAATATTTATATGATTTTTTACAAAAAAAAGTCAGATTTTACCTATTTTTAATGAATACGTTGTATATTGTAAGCTATATGTGCTGGATTCTAGTATACCTAACACACTTGAAATAGCAATTTTCTTGTTGCAATGTTTTCTTTTAGCTAAAATATGATGAAAAATCTTATAATTCGGGCGCGGAAGCAAATATTTATATGATTTTTTAGAAAAATAAAGTCAGATTTTACATATTTTTAAAATGGATATTTTTGTTAAAACGTTTATAAACATGCTTTTGGACCTATACTATGGATAAAATATGATGATAAATTATAAAATTCGAGCGCGGAAGCAAATATTTATATAATTTTTTACAAAAATAAAGTCAGATTTTACCTATTTTAGATGAATACGTTTTATATTGTAAGCTTCATTGGCTGGATTCTAGAATACCTACCACACTTGAAATAGCAATTTTCTTGTTGCAATGTTTTTTTTTTACCTAAATTATAATGAAAAATCATAAAATTCGGGCGCGGAAGCAAATATTTATATAATTTTTTACAAAAATAAAGTCAGATTTTACATATTCTTGAAATGGATATTTGTGTTAAAACATTCATAAACATGCTTTTGGACCTATACTGCGGATAAAATATGATAAAAAATCATAAAATTCGGGCGCGGAAGTAAATATTTATATGATTTTTTCAAAAATAAAGTCAGATTTTACCTATTTTTGATGAATACGTTGTATATTGTAAGCTACATGAGCTGGATTCTAGAATACCTAAGACACTTGAAATAGCAATTTTCTTGTTGCAATGTTTTCGTTGAGCTAAAATATGATTAAATATCATAAAATTCGGGCGCGGAAGCAAATATTTATATGATTTTTTACAAAAAAAAGTCAGATTTTACCTATTTTTGATAAATACGTTGTATATTGTAAGCTACATGGGCTGGATTCTAGAATACCTAACACACTTGAAATAGCAATTTTCTTGTTGCAATGTTTTCTTTTATCTAAAATATGATAAAAAATCATAAAATTCGGGCGCGGAAGCAAATATTTATATGATTTTTTACAAAAATAAAGTCAGATTTTGAATTTTCTTAAAATGGATATTTTTGTTAAAACATTCATAAACATGCTTTTGGACCTATACTGGGAATAAAATATGATGAAAAATTATAAAATTCGGGCGCGCAAACAAATATTTATTTGATTTTTTACAAAAAAAAAGTCAGATTGTATCTATATTTGATGAATACGTTGTATATAGTAAGCTACATGGGCTGGATTCTAGAATACCTAACACACTTGAAATAGCAATTTTCTTGTTGCAATGTTTTCTTTTAGCTAAAATATGATGAAAAATAATAAAATTCGGGCGCGGAAGCAAATATTTATATGATTTTTTACAAAAATAAAGACAGATTTTTTCTATTCTTGAAATGGATAATTTTGTTAAACATTCATAAACATGCTTTTGGACCTATACTGCGGATAAAATATGATGACAAATTATAAAATTCGGACGCGCAAACAAATATTTATATGATTTTTTACAAAAAAAAGTCAGATTTTACCTATTTTTAATGAATACGTTGTATATTGTAAGCTATATGGGCTGGATTCTAGTATACCTAACACACTTGAAATAGCAATTTTCTTGTTGCAATGTTTTCTTTTAGCTAAAATATGATGGAAAATCTTATAATTCGGGCGCGGAAGCAAATATTTATATGATTTTTTAGAAAAATAAAGTCAGATTTTACATATTTTTAAAATGGATATTTTTGTTAAAACGTTTATAAACATGCTATTGGACCTATACTATGGATAAAATATGATGATAAATTATAAAATTCGAGCGCGAAAGCAAATATTTATATAATTTTTTACAAAAATAAAGTCAGATTTTACCTATTTTTGATGAATACGTTTTATATTGTAAGCTTCATTGGCTGGATTCTAGAATACCTACCACCCTTGAAATAGCAATTTTCTTGTTGCAATGTTTTTTTTTTTACCTAAATTATAATGAAAAATCATAAAATTCGGGCGCGGAAGCAAATATTTATATAATTTTTTACAAAAATAAAGTCAGATTTTACATATTCTTGAAATGGATATTTGTGTTAAAACATTCATAAATATGCTTTTGGACCTATACTGCGGATAAAATATGATAAAAAATCATAAAATTCGGGCGCGGAAGTAAATATTTATATGATTTTTTCAAAAATAAAGTCAGATTTTACCTATTTTTGATGAATACGTTGTATATTGTAAGCTACATGAGCTGGATTCTAGAATACCTAACACACTTGAAATAGCAATTTTCTTGTTGCAATGTTTTCGTTGAGCTAAAATATGATTAAATATCATAAAATTCGGGCGCGGAAGCAAATATTTATATGATTTTTTACAAAAAAAAGTCAGATTTTACCTATTTTTGATAAATACGTTGTATATTGTAAGCTACATGGGCTGGATTCTAGAATACCTAACACACTTGAAATAACAATTTTCTTGTTGCAATGTTTTCTTTTATCTAAATTATGATAAAAAATCATAAAATTCGGGCGCGGAAGCAAATATTTATATGATTTTTTACAAAAATAAATTCAGATTTTGCCTTTTCTTAAAATGGATATTTTTGTTAAAACATTCATAAACATGCTTTTGGACCTATACTGGGAATAAAATATGATGAAAAATTATAAAATTCGGGCGCGCAAACAAATATTTATATGATTTTTTACAAAAAAAAAGTCAGATTGTATCTATTTTTGATGAATACGTTGAATATAGTAAGCTACATGGGCTGGATTCTAGAATACCTAACACACTTGAAATAGCAATTTTCTTGTTGCAATGTTTTCTTTTAGCTAAAATATGATGAAAAATAATAAAATTCGGGCGCGGAAGCAAATATTTATATGATTTTTTACAAAAATAAAGACAGATTTTTTCTATTCTTGAAATGGATATTTTTGTTAAAACATTCATAAACATGCTTTTGGACCTATACTGCGGATAAAATATGATGAAAATTTATAAAATTCGGACGCGCAAACAAATATTTATATGATTTTTTACAAAAAAAAGTCAGATTTTACCTATTTTTAATGAATACGTTGTATATTGTAAGCTATATGGGCTGGATTCTAGTATACCTAACACACTTGAAATAGCAATTTTCTTGTTGCAATGTTTTCTTTTAGCTAAAATATGATGAAAAATCTTATAATTTGGGCGCGGAAGCAAATATTTATATGATTTTTTAGAAAAATAAAGTCAGATTTTACATATTTTTAAAATGGATATTTTTGTTAAAACGTTTATAAACATGCTTTTGGACCTATACTATGGATAAAATATGATGATAAATTATAAAATTCGAGTGCGGAAGCAAATATTTATATAATTTTTTACAAAAATAAAGTCAGATTTTACCTATTTTTGATGAATACGTTTTATATTGTAATCTTCATTGGCTGGATTCTAGAATACCTACCACACTTGAAATAGCAATTTTCTTGTTGAAATGTTTTTTTTTTTACCTAAATTATAATGAAAAATCATAAAATTCGGGCGCGGAAGCAAATATTTATATAATTTTTTACAAAAATAAAGTCAGATTTTACATATTCTTGAAATGGATATTTTTGTTAAAACATTCATAAACATGCTTTTGGACCTATACTGTGGATAAAATATGATAAAAAATTATAAAATTCAGGCGCGGAAGCAAATACTTATATGATTTTTTACAAAAAAAAAGTCAGATTTTACCTATTTTTGAAGAATACGTTGTATATTGTAAGCTTCATTGGCTGGATTCTAGAATACCTACCACACTTGAAATAGCAAATTTCTTGTTGCAATGTTTTCTTTTACCTAAATTATGATGAAAAATCATAAAATTCGGGCGCGGAAGCCAATATTTATATAATTTTTTACAAAAATAAAGTCAGATTTTACCTATTCTTGAAATGGATATATTTGTTAAAACATTCATAAATATGCTTTTGGACCTATACTGTGGATAAAATATGATGAAAAATTATAAAATTCAGGCGCGAAAGCAAATATTTATGTTAATTTTTACAAAAAAAAAAGTCAGATTTTACCTATTTTTGATGAATACGTTGTATATTGTAAGCTACATGGGCTGGATTCTAGAATACCTAACACCCTTGAAATAGCAATTTTCTTGTTTTTTTTTAGCTAAAATATGATGAAAAATCATAAAATTCGGACGCGGAAGCAAATATTTATATGATTTTTTACAAAAAAAAGTCAGATTTTACCTATTTTTGATGAATACGTTGTATATTGTAAGCTTCATTGGCTGGATTCTAGAATACCTACCACACTTGAAATAGCAATTTTCTTGTTGCAATGTTTTCTTTTACCTAAATTATGATAAAAAATCATAAAATTTGGGTGCGGAAGCAAATATTTATATGATTTTTTACAAAAATAAAGTCAGCTTTACCTATTCTTGAAATGGATATTTTTGTTAAAACATTCATAAACATGCTTTTGGACCTATACTGTGGATAAAATATGACAAAAATAAAGTCAGATTTTACCTATTCTTGAAATGGATATTTTTGTTAAAACATTCATAAACATGCTTTTGGACCTATACTGTGGATAAAATATGATGAAAAATTATAAAATTCAGGCGCGAAAGCAAATATTTATGTTAATTTTTACAAAAAAAAAGTCAGATTTTACCTATTTTTTATGAATACGTTGTATATTGTAAGCTATATGAGCTGGATTCTAGAATACCTAACACACTTGAAATAGCAATTTTCTTGTTGCAATGTTTTCTTTTAGCTAAAATAGATGAAAAATCATAAAATTCGGGCGCGGAAGCAAATATTTATATGATTTTTTACAAAAATAAAGTCAGATTTTTCCTATTTTTGAAATGGATATTTTTGTTAAAACATTGATAAACATGCTTTTGGACCTATACTGCGGATAAAATATGATGAAAAATTATAAAATTCGGGCGCGCAAACAAATATTTATATGATTTTTTACAAAAAAAGTCAGATTTTACCTATTTTTGATGAATACATTGTATATTGTAAACTACATGGGCTGGATTCTAGAATACCTAACACACTTGAAATAGCAATTTTCTTGTTGCAATGTTTTCTTTTAGCTAAAATATGATGAAAAATCATAAAATTCGGGCGCGGAAGCAAATATTTATATGATTTTTTACAAAAATAAAGTCAGATTTTACATATTTTTGAAATGTATATTTTTGTTAAAACGTTCATAAACATGCTTTTGGACCTATACAATGGATAAAATATGATGAAAAATTATAAAATTTGAGTGCGGAAGCAAATATTTATATAATTTTTTACAAAAATAAAGTCAGATTTTACCTATTTTTGATGAATACGTTGTATATTGTAAGCTTCATTGGCTGGATTCTAGAACACCTACCACACTTGAAATAGCAATTTTCTTGTTGCAATGTTTTCTTTTACCTAAATTATGATAAACAATCATAAAATTCTGGCGCGGAAGCAAATAATTATATGATTTTTTACAAAAATAAAGTCAGATTTTACCTATTCTTGAAATGGATATTTTTGTTAAAACATTCATAAACATGCTTTTGGACCTATACTGTGGATAAAATATGATAAAAAATTATAAAATTCGGGCGCGGAAGTACATATTTATATGATTTTTTACAAAAATAAAGTCAGATTATACATATACTTGAAATGGATATTTTTGTTAATACATTCATAAACATGCTTTTGGACCTATACTGTGGATAAAATATGAAAAAAAATTATAAATTACGGGCGCGGAAGTACATATTTATATGATTATTAACAAAAAAAAAGTCAGATTTTACCTATTTTTGATGAATACGTTGTATATTGTAAGCTTCATTGGCTGGATTCTAGAATACCTACCAGACTTGAAATAGCAATTTTCTTGTTGCAATGTTTTCTTTTACCTAAATTATGATAAAAAATCATAAAATTCGGGCGCGGAAGCAAATATTTATATGATTTTTTACAAAAATAATGTCAGATTTTACCTATTCTTAAAATGGATATTTTTGTTAAAACATTCATAAACATGCCTTTGGACCTATACTGTGGATAAAATATGATGAAATATTATAAAATTCAGGCGCGAAAGCAAATATTTATGTTAATTTTTACAAAAAAAAAGTCAGATTTTACCTATTTTTGATGAATACGTTGTATATTGTAAGCTACATGAGCTGGATTCTAGAATATCTAACACACTTGAAATAGCAATTTTCTTGTTGCAATGTTTTCTTTTACCTAAATTATGACGAAAAATTATAAAATTCGGGCGCGGAAGCAAATATTTATATGATTTTTTACAAAAATAAAGTCAGATTATACATAAACTTGAAATGGATATTTTTGTTAATACATTCATAAACATGCTTTTGGACCTATACTGTGGATAAAATATGATAAAAAATTAAAAAATTTGGTCGCGGAAGTACATATTTATATGATTTTTAACAAAAAAAAAGTCAGATTTTACCTATTTTTGATGAATACGTTGTATATTGTAAGCTTCATTGGCTGGATTCTAGAATACCTACCACACTTGAAATAGAAATTTTCTTGTTGCAATGTTTTCTTTTACCTAAATTATGATAAAAAATCATAAAATTCGGGCGCGGAAGCAAATATTTATATGATTTTTTACAAAAATAAAGTCAGATTTTATATATTCTTGAAATGGATATTTTTGTTAAAACATTCATAAACATGCTTTTGGACCTATACTGTGGATAAAATATGATGAAAAATTATAAAATTCAGGCGCAAAAGCAAATATTTATGTTAATTTTTACAAAAAAAAGTCAGATTTTACCTATTTTTGATGAATACGTTGTATATTGTAAGCTACATGGGCTGGATTTTAGAATACCTAACACACTTGAAATAGCAATTATCTTGTTGCAATGTTTTCTTTTAGCTAAATTATGATAAAAAATCAAAAAATTCGGGCGCGGAAGCAAATATTTATATGATTTTTTACAAAAATAAAGTCAGATTTTTCCTATTCTTGCAATGGATATTTTTGTTAAAAAATTTATAAACATGGTTTTGGACCTATACTGCGGATAAAATATGATGAAAAAATATGAAATTTGGGCGCGCAAACAAATATTTATATGATTTTTTACAAAAAAAAAGTCAGAATTTACCTATTTTTGATGAATACGTTGTATATTGTAAGCTACATGGGCTGGATTCTAGAACACCTAACACCCTTGAAATAGCAATTTTCTTGTTGCAATGTTTTGTTTTAGCTAAAATATGATGAAAAATCATAAAATTCGGGCGCGGAAACAAATATTTATATGATTTTTTACAAAAAAAAAGTCAGATTATACATAAACTTGAAATGGATATTTTTGTTAATACATTCATAAACATGCTTTTGGACCTATACTGTGGATAAAATATGATAAAAAATTATAAAATTCGGTCGCGGAAGTACATATTTATATGATTTTTAACAAAAAAAAATCAGATTTTACCAATTTTTGATGAATACGTTGTATATTGTAAGCTTCATTGGCTGGATTCTAGAATACCTACCACACTTGAAATAGAAATTTTCTTGTTGCAATGTTTTCTTTTACCTAAATTATGATAAAAAATCATAAAATTCGGGCGCGGAAGCAAATATTTATATGATTTTTTACAAAAATAAAGTCAGATTTTACATATTCTTGAAATGGATATTTTTGTTAAAACATTCATAAATATGCTTTTGGACCTATACTGTGGATAAAATATGATGAAAAATTATAAAATTCAGGCGCAAAAGCAAATATTTATGTTAATTTTTACAAAAAAAAGTCAGATTTTACCTATTTTTGATGAATACGTTGTATATTGTAAGCTACATGGGCTGGATTTTAGAATACCTAACACACTTGAAATAGCAATTTTCTTGTTGCAATGTTTTCTTTTAGCTAAATTATGATAAAAAATCAAAAATTTCGGGCGCGGAAGCAAATATTTATATGATTTTTTACAAAAATAAAGTCAGATTTTTCCTATTCTTTCAATGGATATTTTTGTTAAAACATTTATAAACATCCTTTTGGACCTATACTGCGGATAAAATATGATGAAAAAATATGAAATTCGGGCGCGCAAACAAATATTTATATGATTTTTTACAAAAAAAAAAGTCAGAATTTACCTATTTTTGATGAATACGTTGTATATTGTAAGCTACATGGGCTGGATTCTAGAACACCTAACACCCTTGAAATAGCAATTTTCTTGTTGCAATGTTTTTTTTTAGCTAAAATATGATGAAAAATCATAAAATTCGGGCGCGGAAACAAATATTTATATGATTTTTTACAAATAAAAAGTCAGATTTTACCTATTTTTGATGAATACGTTGTATATTGTAAGCTTCATTGGCTGGATTCTAGAATACCTACCACACTTGAAATAGCAATTTTCTTGTTGCAATGTTTTCTTTTACCTAAATTATGATGAAAAATCATAAAATTTGGGTGCGGAAGCAAATATTTATATGAATTTTTTACAAAAATAAAGTCAGATTTTACCTATTCTTGAAATGGATATTTTTGTTAAAACATTCATAAACATGCTTTTGGACCTATACTGTGGATAAAATATGATGAAAAATTATAAAATTCGGGCGCGGAAGCAAATATTTATATGATTTTTTACAAAAAAAAAGTCAGATTTTAGCTATTTTTGATGAATACGTTGTATATTGTAAGCTACATGGGCTGGATTCTAGAATACCTAACACACTTGAAATAGCAATTTTCTTGTTGCAATATTTTCTTTTAGCTAAAATATGATAAAAAATCATAAAATTCGGGCGCGGAGGCAAATATTTATATGATTTTTTACAAAAATAAAGCCAGATTTTACATATTTTTGAAATGAAAATTTTTGTTAAAACGTTCATAAACATGCTTTTGAACCTATACTATGGATAAAATATGATGAAAATTTATAAAATTCGAGCGCGGAAGCAAATATTTATATAATTTTTACAAAAATAAAGTCAGATTTTACCTATTTTTTGATGAATACGTTGTATATTGTAAGCTTCATTGGCTGGATTCTAGAATACCTACCACACTTGAAATAGCAATTTTCTTGATGCAATGTTTTCTTTTACCTAAATTATGATGAAAAATCATAAAATTCGGGCGCGGAAGCAAATATTTATATGATTTTTTACAAAAATAAAGTCAAATTTTATATATTCTTGATATGGATATTTTTGTTAATACATTCATAAACATGCTTTTGGACCTATACTATGGATAAAATATGATGAAAAATTATAAAATTTGGGCGCGGAAGCAAATATTTATATGATATTTTACAAAAAAAAAGTCAGATTTTACCTATTTTTGATGTATACTTTGTATATTGTAAGCTTCATTGGCTGGATTCTAAAATACCTACCAACCTTGAAATAGCAATTTTCTTGTTGCAATGTTTTCTTTAACCTAAATTATGATGAAAAATCATAAAATTCGGGCGCGGAAACAAATATTTATATGATTTTTTACAAAAGTAAAGTCAGATTTCACATATTCTTGAAATGGATATTTTTGTTATTACATTCATAAACATGCTTTTGGACATATACTGTGGATAAAATTTGATAAAAAATTATAAAATTCGGGCGCGGAAGCAAATATTTATATGATTTTTTACAAAAAAAAAGTCAGATTTTACCTATTTTTGATGAATACGTTGTATATCGTAAGCTTCATTGGCTGGATTCTAAAATACCTACCACACTTGAAATAGCAATTTTCTGGTTGCAATGTTTTGTTTTACCTAAATTATGATAAAAAATCATACAATTCGGGCGCGGAAGCAAATATTTATATGATTTTTTACAAAAATAAAGTCAGATTTTACCTATTCTTGAAATGGATATTTTTGTTAATACATTCATAAACATGCTTTTGGTCCTATACTGTGGATAAAATATTATAAAAAATTATAAAATTCGGGCGCGGAAGCAAATATTTATATGATTTTTTACAAAAAAAAAGTCAGATTTTACCTATTTTTCATGAATACGTTGTATATTGTAAGCTACATGGGCTGGATTCTAGAATACCTAACACACTTGAAATAGCAATTTTCTTGTTGCAATGTTTTCTTCTAGATAAAATATGATGAAAAATCATAAAATTCGGGCGCGGAAGCAAATATTTATATGATTTTTTACAAAAATAAAGTCAGATTTTACATATTTTTGAAATGGATATTTTTGTTAAAATGTTCATAAACATGCTTTTGGACCTATACTATGGATAATATATGATGAAAAATTATAAAATTCGAGCGCGGAAGCAAATATTTATATAATTTTTACAAAAATAAAGTCAGATTTTTCCTATTCTTGAAATGGATATTTTTGTTAAAACATTCATAAACATGCTTTTGGACCTATACTGCGGATAAAATATGATGAAAAATTATAAAATTCGGGCGCGCAAACAAATATTTATATGATTTTTTAAAAAAAAAGTCAGATTTTACCTATTTTTGATGAATACGTTGTATATTGTAGGCTTCATTGGCTGGATTCTAAAATACCTACCACACTTGAAATAGCAATTTTCTTGTTGCAATGTTTTCTTCTAGCTAAAATATGACGAAAAATCATAAAATTCGGGCGCAGAAGCAAATATTTATATAATTTTTTACAAAAATATAGTCAGATTTTACATATTTTTTAAATGGATATTTTTGTTAAAACGTTCATAAACATGCTTTTGGACCTATACTATGGATAAAATATGATGAAAAACTATAAAATTCGAGCGCGGAAGCAAATATTTATATAATTTTTTACAAAAATAAAGACAGATTTTACCTATTTTTGATGAATACGTTGTATATTGTAAGCTTCATTGGCTGGATTCTAGAATACCTACCACACTTGAAATAGCAATTTTCTTCTTGCAATGTTTTCTTTCACCTAAATTATGATGAAAAATCATAAAATTCGGGCGCGGAAGCAAATTTTTATTTGATTGTTTACAAAAATAAAGTCAGATTTTATATATTCTTGAAATGAATATTTTTGTTAATTCATTCATAAACATGCTTTTGGACCTATACTGTCGATAAAATATGATGAAAAATTATAAAATTCGGGCGCGGAAGCAAATATTTATATGATTTTTTACAATAAAAAAAAGTCAGATTTTACCTATTTTTGATGAATACGTTGTATATTGTAAGCTTCATTGGCTGGATTCTAAAATACCTACCACACTTGAAATAGCAATTTTCATGTTGCAATGTTTTCTTTTACCTAAATTATGATAAAAAATCGTAAAATTCGGGCGCGGAAGCAAATATTCATATGATTTTTTACAAAAATAAAGTCAGATTTTGCCTATTCTTGAAATGGATATTTTTGTTAAAACGTTCATAAACATGCTTTTGGACCTATACTATGGATAAAATATGATAAAAAATTATAAAATTCGGGCGCGGAAGCTAATATTTATATGATTTTTCACAAAAAAAAGTCAGATTTTACCTACTTTTGATGAATACGTTGTATATTGTAAGCTTCATTGGCTGGATTCTAGAATACCTACCTCACTTGAAATAGCAATTTTCTTGTTGCAATGTTTTCTTTTACCTAAATTATGATGAAAAATCATAAAATTCGGGCGCGGAAGCAAATATTCATATGATTTTTTACAAAAATAAAGTCAGATTTTGCCTATTCTTGAAATGGATATTTTTGTTAAAACATTCATAAACATGCTTTTGGACCTATACTATGGATAAAATATGATGAAAAATTATAAAATTCGGGCGCGCAAACAAATATTTATATGATTTTTTCAAAAAAAAAAAGTCAGATTTTACCTATTTTTGATGAATACATTGTATATAGTAAGCTACATGGGCTGGATTCTAGAATACCTAACACACTTGAAATAGCAATTTTCTTGTTGCAATGTTTTCTTTTAGCTAAAATATGATGAAAAATCATAAAATTCGGGAGCGGAAGCAAATATTTATATGATTTTTTACAAAAATAAAGACAGATTTTTTCTATTCTTGAAATGGATATTTTTGTTAAAACATTCATAGACATGCTTTTGGACCTATACTGCGGATAAAATATGATGAAAAATTACTAAATTCGGACGCGCAAACAAATATTTATATGATTTTTTACAAAAAAAAGTCAGATTTTACCTATTTTTAATGAATACGTTGTATATTGTAAGCTATATGGGCTGGATTCTAGTATACCTAACACACTTGAAATAGCAATTTTCTTGTTGCAATGTTTTCTTTTAGCTAAAATATGATGAAAAATCATATAATTCGGGCGCGGAAGCAAATATTTATATGATTTTTTACAAAAATAAAGTCAGATTTTACATATTTTTAAAATGGATATTTTTGTTAAAACGTTTATAAACATGCTTTTGGACCTATACTATATGATCAAAAATAGGTAAAATCTGACTTTTTTTTTGTAAAAAATCATATAAATATTTGTTTGCGCGCCCGAATTTTATAAGTTTTCATCATATTTTATCCGCAGTATAGGTCCAAAAGCATGTTTATGAATGTTTTAACATAAATATCCATTTCAAGAATAGAAAAAATCTGACTTTTTTTTTGTAAAAAATCATATAAATATTTGCTTCCGTGCCCGAATTTTATGATTTCTCATCATATTTTAGCTAAAAGAAAACATTGCAACAAGAAAATTGCTATTTCAAGTGTGTTAGGTATTCTAGAATCCAGTCCATGTAGCTTACAATATACAACGTATTCATCAAAAATAGGTAAAATCTGATTTTTTTTTTGTAAAAAAACATATAAATATTTGTTTGCGAAAACGAATTTTATAATTTTTCATCATATTTTATCCGCAATATAGGTCCAAAAGCATGTTTATGAATGTTTTTACAAAAATATCCATTTCAAGAATAGGAAAAATCTGACTTTATTTTTGTAAAAAATCATATAAATATTTGCTTCCGCGCCCGAATTTTATGATTTTTCATCATATTTTAGGTAAAAGAAAACATTGCAACAAGAAAATTGCTATTTCAAGTGTGGTAGGTATTCTAGAATCCAGCCAATGAAGCTTACAATATACAACTTATTCATCAAAAATAGGTAAAATCTGACTTTATTTTTGTAAAAAATTATATAAATATTTTCTTCCGCGCTCGAATTTTATAATTTTTCATCATATTTTATCCATAGTATAGGTCCAAAATCATGTTTATGAACGTTTTAACAAAAATATCCATTTCAAAAATATGTAAAATCTTACTTTATTTTTGTAAAAAATCATATAAATATTTGCTTCCGAGCCCGAATTTTATGATTTTTCATCATATTTTAGCTAAATGAAAACATTGCAACAAGAAAATTGCTATTTCAAGTGTGTTAGGTATTCAAGAATCCAGCCCATGTAGATTACAATATGCAACGTATTCATCAAAAATAGGTAAAATCTGACTTTTTTTTTGTAAAAAATCATATAAATATTTGTTTGCGGGCCCGAATTTTATAATTTTTCATCATATTTTATCCGCAGTATAGGTCCAAAAGCATGTTTATGAATGTTTTAACATAAATATCCATTTCAAGAATAGGAAAAATCTGACTTTATTTTTGTAAAAATCATATAAATATTTGCTTCCGCGCCCGAATTTTAAGATTTTTCATCATATTTTAGCTAAAAGAAAACATTGCAACAAGAAAATTGCTATTTCAAGTGTGGTAGGTATTCTAGAATCCAGCCCATGTAGCTTACAATATACAACGTATTCAACAAAAATAGGAAAAATCTGACTTTTTTTTGTAAAAAATCATATAAATATTTGTTTGCGCGCCCGAATTTTATAATTTTTCATCATATTTTATCCGCAGTATAGGTCCAAAAGCATGTTTATGAATGTTTTAACAAATATATCCATTTCAAGAATTGGAAAAATCTGACATTATTTTTGTAAAAAATCATATAAATATTTGCTTCCGCGCCCGAATTTTATGATTTTTCATCATAATTTACGTAAAAGAAAACATTGCAACAAAAAAATTGCTATTTCAAGTGTGGTAGGTATTCTAGAATCCAGCCAATGAAGCTTACAATATACAACGTATTCATCAAAAATAATTAATATCTGAGTTTTTTTTGTAAAAAAAAATAAATATTTGTTTGCGCGCCCGAATTTTATAATTTTTCATCATATTTTATCCGCAGTATAGGTCCAAAAGCATGTTTATGAACGTTTTAACAAAAATATCCATTTCAAAAATATGTAAAATTTGACTTTATTTTTGTAAAAAATCATATAAATATTTGCTTTTGCGCCCGAATTTTATGATTTCTCATCATATTTTAGCTAAAAGAAAACATTGCAACAAGAAAATTGCTATTTCACGTGTGTTAGGTATTCTAGAATCCAGCCCATGTAGCTTACAATATACAACGTATTCATCAAAAATAGGTAAAATCTGACTTTATTTTGTAAAAAATCATATAAATATTTGTTTGCGCGCCCGAATTTTATAATTTTTAATCATATTTTATCCGCAGTATAGGTCCAAAAGCATGACTCTGAGATAGCGCGT
>JAQOWZ010000402.1:0-45465 GCA_035578165.1 Stenolophus ochropezus
ACGCGCTATCTCAGAGTAAAAATCTGACATTATTTTTGTAAAAAATCATAAAAATATTTGCTTCCGCGCCCGAATTTTATTATTTTTCATCATAATTTAGGTAAAAGAAAACATTGCAACAAGAAAATTGCTATTTCAAGTGTGGTAGGTATTCTAGAATCCAGCCGATGAAGCTTACAATATACAACGTATTCATCAAAAATAGGTAAAAGCTGACTTTATTTTTGTAAAAAATTATATAAATATTTGCTTCCGCGCCCGAATTTTATAATTTTTTATCATGGTTTATCCATAGTATAGGTCCAAAAGCATGTTTATGAAAGTTTTAACAAAAATATCCATTTCAAAAATAGGTAAAATCTGACTTTATTTTTGTAAAAACTCATATAAATATTTTCTTCCGCGCTCGACTTTTATGATTTTTCATCATATTTTAGCTAAAAGAAAACATTGCAATGAGAAAATTGCTATTTCAAGTGTGTCAGGTATTCTAGAATCCAGCCCATGTAGCTTACAATATACAACGTATTCATCAAAAATAGGTAAAATCTGACTTTTCTTTTGTAAAAAATCATATAAATATTTGCTTCCGCGACCGAATTTTATAATTTTTCATCATGTTTTATCCACAGTATAGGTCCAAAAGCATGTTTATGAATGTTTTAACAAAAATATCCATTTCAAGAATAGGTAAAATTTGACTTTATTATTGTAAAAAATCATATAAATATTTGATTCCGCACTCGAAATTTATGATTTTTCATCATAATTCAGGTAAAAGAAAACATTGCAACAAGAAAATTGCTTTTTCAAGTGTGGTAGGTATTCTAGAATCCAGCCAATGAAGCTTTCAATATCCAACGTATTCATCAAAAATAGTTAAAATCTGAATTTATTTTTGTAAAAAATTATATAAATATTTGCTTCCGCGCCCGAATTTTATAATTTTTCATCATATTTTATCCATAGTATAGGTCCAAAAGCATGTTTATGAATGTTTTAACAAAAATATCCATTTCAAAAGTAGGAAAAATCTGACTTTATTTTTGTAAAAAATCATAAAAATATTTGCTTCCGCGCACGAATTTTATGATTTTTCATACGCGCTATCTCAGAGTACCTTGCTACAAGAAAATTGCTATTTCAAGTGTGTTAGGTATTCTAGAATCCAGCCCATGTAGCTTACAATATACAACGTATTCATCAAAAATAGGTAAAATCTGACTTTTTTTTTGTAAAAAATCATATAAATATTTGCTTCCGCGCCCGAATTTTATAATTTTTCATCATATTTTATCCACAGTATAGGTCCAAAAGCATGTTCATGAATGTTTTAACAAAAATATCCATTTCAAAAGTAGGAAAAATCTGACTTTTTTTTGTAAAAAATCATATAAATATTTCCTTCCGCGCCCGAATTTTATAATTTTTCATCATATTTTATCCACAGTATAGGTCCAAAAGCATGTTTATGAATGTTTAAACAAAAATATCAATTTCAAGAATAGGTAAAATCTGACATTATTTTTGTAAAAAATCATATGAATATTTGCTTCCGCGCCCGGATTTT
Source organism: Stenolophus ochropezus (assembly GCA_035578165.1). NCBI lineage: Eukaryota > Metazoa > Arthropoda > Insecta > Coleoptera > Carabidae > Stenolophus > Stenolophus ochropezus. The sequence goes on from JAQOWZ010000402.1 coordinate 1,571, forward strand.
ATGATTTTATATCATAATTTAGGTAAAAGAAAATATTGCAACAAGAAAATTGCTATTTCAAGTGTGGTAGGTATTCTAGAATCCAGCCGATGAAGCTTACAATATACAACGTATTCATCAAAAATAGGTAAAATCTGACTATTTTTATAAAAAATTATATAAATATTTGCTTCCGCGCCCGAATTTTATAATTTTTCATCATATTTTATCCACAGTATAGGTCCAAAAGCATGTTTATGAATGTTTTAACAAAAATATCCATTTCAAGAATAGGTAAAATCTGACTTTATTTTTGTAAAAAATCATATAAATATTTGCTTCCGCGCCCGAATTTTATGATTTTTCATCATATTTTAGCCAAAAGAAAACATTGCAATGAGAAAATTGCTATTTTAAGTGTGTTAGGTATTCTTAGAATCCAGCCCATGTAGCTTAAAATATACAACGTATTCATCAAAAATAGGTAAAATCTGACTTTTTTTTGTAAAAAATCATATAAATATTTGCTTCCGCGCCCGAATTTTATAATTTTTCATCATATTTTATCCACAGTATAGGTTCAAAAGCATGTTTATGAATGTTTTAACAAAAATATCCATTTCAAAAGTAGGAAAAATCTGACATTATTTTTGTAAAAAATCATAAAAATATTTGCTTCCGCGCCCGAATTTTATTATTTTTTATTATATTTTAGCTAAAAGAAAACATTGCTACAAGAAAATTGCTATTTCAAGTGTGGTAGGTATTCTAGAATCCAGCCCATGTAGCTTACAATATACAACGTATTTATCAAAAATAGGTAAAATCTGACTTTTTTTTGTAAAAAATCATATAAATATTTGCTTCCGCGCCCGAATTTTATAATTTTTCATCATATTTTATCCACAGTATAGGTTCAAAAGCATGTTTATGAATGTTTTAACAAAAATATCCATTTCAAAAGTAGGAAAAATCTGACATTATTTTTGTAAAAAATCATAAAAATATTTGCTTCCGCGCCCGAATTTTATTATTTTTCATCATAATTTAGGTAAAAGAAAACATTGCAACAAGAAAATTGCTATTTCAAGTGTGGTAGGTATTCTAGAATCCAGCCGATGAAGCTTACAATATACAACGTATTCATCAAAAATAGGTAAAAGCTGACTTTATTTTTGTAAAAAATTATATAAATATTTGCTTCCGCGCCCGAATTTTATAATTTTTTATCATGTTTTATCCATAGTATAGGTCCAAAAGCATGTTTATGAAAGTTTTAACAAAAATATCCATTTCAAAAATAGGTAAAATCTGACTTTATTTTTGTAAAAACTCATATAAATATTTTCTTCCGCGCTCGACTTTTATGATTTTTCATCATATTTTAGCTAAAAGAAAACATTGCAATGAGAAAATTGCTATTTCAAGTGTGTCAGGTATTCTAGAATCCAGCCCATGTAGCTTACAATATACAACGTATTCATCAAAAATAGGTAAAATCTGACTTTTCTTTTGTAAAAAATCATATAAATATTTGCTTCCGCGACCGAATTTTATAATTTTTCATCATGTTTTATCCACAGTATAGGTCCAAAAGCATGTTTATGAATGTTTTAACAAAAATATCCATTTCAAGAATAGGTAAAATTTGACTTTATTATTGTAAAAAATCATATAAATATTTGATTCCGCACTCGAAATTTATGATTTTTCATCATAATTCAGGTAAAAGAAAACATTGCAACAAGAAAATTGCTTTTTCAAGTGTGGTAGGTATTCTAGAATCCAGCCAATGAAGCTTTCAATATCCAACGTATTCATCAAAAATAGTTAAAATCTGACTTTATTTTTGTAAAAAATTATATAAATATTTGCTTCCGCGCCCGAATTTTATAATTTTTTTATCATATTTTATCCATAGTATAGGTCCAAAAGTATGTTTATGAATGTTTTAACAAAAATATCCATTTCAAAAATAGGTAAAATCTGACTTTATTTTTGTAAAAAATCATAAAAATATTTGCTTCCGCGCCCGAATTTTATGATTTTTTATCAATTTTAGCTAAAAGAAAACATTGCAACAAGAAAAATTGCTATTTTAAATGTGTTAGGTATTCTAGAATCCAGCACATGTAGCTTACAATATACAACGTATTCATCAAAAATAGGTAAAATCTGACTTTTTTTTTGTAAAAAATCATATAAATATTTGCTTCCGCGCCCGAATTTTATAATTTTTTATCATATTTTATCCACAGTATAGGTCCAAAAGCATGTTTATGAATGTTTTAACAAAAATATCCATTTCAAGAATAGGTAAAATCTGACTTTATTCTTGTAAAAAATCATATAAATATTTGCTTCAGCGCCCGAATTTTATGATTTTTGAACATATTTGAGCTAAAAGAAAACATTGCAACAAGAAAATTTCTATTTCAAGTGTGTTAGGTATTCTAGAATCCAGCCCATGCAGCTTGCAATATACAACGTATTCATCAAAAATTGGTAAAATCTGACTTTTTTTTGTAAAAAATCATATAAATATTTCCTTCCGCGCCCGAATTTTATAATTTTTCATCATATTTTATCCACAGTATAGGTCCAAAAGCATGTTTATGAATGTTTAAACAAAAATATCATTTTCAAGAATAGGTAAAATCTGACATTATTTTTGTAAAAAATCATATGAACATTTGCTTCCGCGCCCGAATTTTATGATTTTTCATCATAATTTAGGTAAAAGAAAACATTGCAACAAGAAAATTGATATTTCAAGTGTGGTAGGTATTCTAGAATCCAGCCGATGAAGCTTACAATATACAACGTATTCATAAAAAATAGGCAAAATCTGACTTTATTTTTGTAAAAAATTATATAAATATTTGCTTCCGCGCCCGAATTTTATAATTTTTTTCATATTTTATCCATAGTATAGGTCCAAAAGCATGTTTATGAATGTTTTAACAAAAATATTCATTTCAAAAATAGGTAAAATCTGACTTTATTTTTGTAAAAAATCATAAAAATATTTGCTTCCGCGCCCGAATTTTATGATTTTTCATCAATTTTAGCTAAAAGAAAACATTGCAACAAGAAAATTGCTATTTCAAGTGTGTTAGGTATTCTAGAATCCAGCCCATGTAGCTTACAATATACAACGTATTCATCAAAAATAGGTAAAATCTGACTTTATTTTTGCAAAAAATTATATAAATATTTGCTTCCGCGCCCGAATTTTATAATTTTTCATTATATTTTATCCATAACATAGGTCCAAAAGCATGTTTATGAATGTTTTAACAAAAATATCCATTTCAAAAGTAGGTAAAATCTGACTTTATTTTTGTAAAAAATCATATAAATATTTGCTTCCGCGCCCGAATTTTATGATTTTTTCATCAATTTTAGCTAAAAGAAAACATTGTGTAACAGTACGTACCCACCTCCTCCGTACATACAATTATACTTTAGCCAAAGATCATATAGTGGAAGGTTTAACTTACCCTACGTTGTGTTTATTTCAATAAGTAACCCTTCATCGTTGTAATACAGAGTAGCTGTTAAAAGTGGAGGAATCGGGACAGGTATTTGATATAATAAAAGAATGATATTCACTTCAAAAGACAGACAAAATATCTGACTTGTGCATTTATTTATCATTAATAAATTCAGAAAGTGCTGTGGAATATTACGCTCTCTGGTATTCACCTTAATGAACTGAGGGAAACCACAGCCAAAACCCCAGATAGAGAGACAATTTGACAAATATATAAAGTTTGCATTTTTATTCATAATGGTTGTCCCAATAATTTATTATAAACATTCATGGTAAAATTCAGTTATGGCGACCAAACTAATATTGGAAGTCATAGACAGTTGTAAGTGTGTGAGTGTTGGTTTGCGTGGGTTTTTATTAATTATTTCTGAGTCGGCATGCCGTTGCTCTGATATCTTTTGTTTCTGGGGGCGCTCGGCATTGCCTGAGGGCCAGTGTTTTTGGGGTAGACACCCAGCTGAGCTGGCGAGTCTAAAGCGATTACCACTGAGTGGTCGCACGCTCCTCGTAGTGCCGGTGCCGCACTACGGTTGTGTATTGTTTATTTATACCCAAGTGAACGTTCGTTCGTGCTGATACGGCACATTCTTGAGCCTGAGAGTTTGTGCAGAGCACAAAGTCTCGCAAATTACAATTGTTAGACAACCAATATTAGATCAGTTATATTTAATAAAAATCTGATATCATTGTGACAACGAAAAACAGTCGTTACTCTACCTCAAATTATATAATTTGCAAATAAACGTCGTCCGAAGCTCGGTACAGTCTTGAAGCTACCACGTTGATCCTGAACAGACGGATATCAAATAAGTACATCCTTTACATGACAATGTAACAGAATTTTTAGTTCTTGAGTTCAAATTAGTAGGTGGTCAGGATATAGCTAGGCATCCGTAGGGTTACGAAGAGTAGGGAGAGACATTGAGGTGACGGACTCATGACAGCGGGTTCAGAGGGTCCACCAGGTCGTCTAGGGCCAGACATCAGCCTCGTGCTACTCATAGACGGTCTTAGTGGAGAGGATACACTATCAAGGTGCCAGACATCGGCCTCGTGCTACTCATGACAGTGGGTTAAGAGGATCCACCAGGTCGTCTAGGTGCCAGACATCAGCCTCGTGCTACTCATAGACGGTCTTAGTGTGGAGGATACACTATCAAGGTGCCAGACATCGGCCTCGTGCTACTCATGACAGTGGGTTCAGAGGATCCACCAGGTCGTCTAGGTGCCAGACATCAGCCTCGTGCTACTCATAGACGGTCTTAGTGTGGAGGATACACTATCAAGGTGCCAGACATCGGCCTCGTGCTACTCATGACAGCGGGTTCAGAGGTTCCACCAGGTCGTCTAGGTGCCAGACATCAGCCTCGTGCTACTCATAGACGGTCTTAGTGGGGAGGATACACTATCAAGGTGCCAGACATCGGCCTCGTGCTACTCATGACAGTGGGTTCAGAGGATCCACCAGGTCGTCTAGGTGCCAGACATCAGCCTCGTGCTACTCATAGACGGTCTTAGTGGAGAGGATTAGGGAGGTAGAGAAGTGGAGTCAAGGAGACCAGGAAAACATACCTCGGACAAGCCAAGCATACGTGGAGTCCTGGATCAGACTCCCCGAGTACAGCTTTGGACTCGGGTTATATACAAAAATAACCCTCTTCTCTCCTTCAGCATGAGGGCGTTTCGGGGGTAGCATCTTCCCTCACCAACACGATCCAAACGCGTGATCGCGGAATCTTCTAAAATCTGCATATCACACATGCAGGTACAGGCTCAGCGTCTTGCGTCTATCCCTTTCAAGTGGTTTGGCCATCTGGCTTTAGCGCCAGGACGTGGAGTCCATGGGCGTGCGGATAATCCCCTTAGTACTTTGGTACATTTCAAATACAAACGAAACATCATATTTTCTGTTATGTTACATATTTATTTAACTTAACAGTTCCATCTGCAAATATTATATTATGTCACCTGTACTAGCGTGACCTAGGTAAATTTAAATTAGTTAAAATCTAATATCCTATTTATTTAGGACGTATTTTATTAAGGAATATTTGAACTGATGTGTTGTAATAGCACATCATTTTAGAGAATTTAAGAATGCTTCAATTACATAATAATTTATCAATTATATGTTGTTAGAGTTATTTATAATTAAATGATAACTGAAAGGACATGGTTTTTTACCGATGTGATATTGAAATACATATTTCTGATATTTAAAATACTTGATTAACACATCCGAACATATTTACCCAACTACATAAAGTAAGAATAATCTCCGAACGTGTGAATATCGTCCCGAAATTTGTGAAATCTACGCCTATGCTCCAAACACCAACAGTGAAGTGACAAGTGTTTTATGACCTGGCCTGCATTCTAGTACCTGCTAAACGTAAACAAATACAACCCTCGACTAGTTAAAAAAATGAAAACAGATGTTCGTAAAATAATTATTCACAAAAATATTTCATCGTATTAAAGATTATTCCTAATATTATTAATAACAAAATTATACATGCTAGCAGTACTGCTTCAATTGCAACAAGAAAATTGCTATTTCAAGTGTGTTAGGTATTCTAGAATTCAGCCCATGTAGCTTACAATATACAACGTATTCATCAAAAATAGGTAAAATCTGACTTTATTTTTGCAAAAAATTATATAAATATTTGCTTCCGCGCCCGAATTTTATAATTTTTCATTATATTTTATCCATAACATAGGTCCAAAAGCATGTTTATGAATGTTTTAACAAAAATATCCATTTCAAAAGTAGGTAAAATCTGACTTTATTTTTGTAAAAAATCATATAAATATTTGCTTCCGCGCCCGAATTTTATGATTTTTCATCAATTTTAGCTAAAAGAAAACATTGCAACAAGAAAATTGCTATTTTAAGTGTGTTAGGTGTTCTAGAATCCAGCCAATGAAGCTTACAATTTACATCGTATTCATGAAAAATAGGTAAAATCTGACTTTATTTTAGTAAAATATTATGTAAATATTTGCTTCCGCGCCCGAATTTTATAATTTTTCATCATATTTTATCCATAGTATAGGTCCAAAAGCATGTTTATGAATGTTTTAACAAAAATATCCATTTCAAAAATAGATAAAATCTGACTTTATTTTTGTAAAGAATCATATAAATATTTGCTTCCGCGCTCGAATTTGATAAATTTTCATAATATTTTAGCTAAAAGAAAACATTGCAACAAGAAAATTGCTATTTTAAGTATGTTAGGTATTCTAGAATCCAGCCCATGTAGCTCACAATATACAACGTATTCATCAAAAATAGGTAAAATCTGACTTTATTTTTTTTTGTGAAAAATCATATAAATATATGCTTCCGCGCCCGAATTTTATAAATTTTCATCATATTTTATCCACAGTATAGGTCCAAAAGCTTGTGTATGAATGTTTTAACAAAAATATCCATTTCAAGAATAGTTGAAATCTGACGTTATTTTTATAAAAAATCATATAAATATTTGCTTCCGCGCCCGAATTTTATGATTTTTTATCATAATTTAGGTAAAAGAAAACATTGCAACAAGAAAATTGCTATTTCAAGTGTGGTATGTATTCTAGAATCCAGCCAATGAAGCTTACAATATACAACGTATTCATCAAAAATAGGTAAAATCTGACTTTATTTTAGGAAAAAATTATGTAAATATTTGCTTCCTCGCCCGAATTTTATAATTTTTCAATATATTTTATTCATAGTATAGGTCCAAAAGCATGTTTATGAATGTTTTAACAAAAATATCCAATTCAAAAATAGGTAAAATCTTACAATATTTTTGTAAAAAATCATATAAATATTTGCTTCCGCGCCCGAATTTTATGATTTTTCATCATATTTTAGCTAAAAGAAAACATTGCAACAAGAAAATTGCTATTTCAAGTGTGTTAGGTATTCTAGAATCCAGCCCATGTAGCTTACAATATACAACGTATTCACCAAAAGTAGGTAAAATCTGACTTTATTTTTGTAAAAGAATATATAAATATTTGCTTCCGCGCCCGAATTTTAAAATTTTTCCTTATATTTTATCCATAGTATAGGTCCAAAAGCATGTTTATGAATGTATTATCAAAAATATCCATTTCAAAAATAGATAAAATCTGACTTTATTTTTGTAAAAAATCATATAAATATTTTCTTCCGCGCCCGAATTTTATAATTTTTCATCATATTTTATCCACAGTATAGGTCTAAAAGCATGTTTATGAATGTTTTAACAAAAATATCCATTTCAAGAATAGTTAAAATCTGACATTATTTTTGAAAAACTCATATAAATATTTGCTTCCTCGCCGAATTTTATGATTTTTCATCATAATTTAGGTAAAAGAAAACATTGCAACAAAAAAAATTGCTATTTCAAGTGTGTTAGGTATTCTAGAATCCAGCCCATGTAGCTTACAATATACAACGTATTCATCAAAAATAGGTAAAATCTGACTTTTTTTTTTGTAAAAAATTATATAAATATTTGCTTCCGCGCCCGAATTTTATAATTTTTCATCATATTTTATCCACAGTATAGGTCCAAAAGCATGTTTATGAATGTTTTAACAAAAATATCCATTTCAAGAATAGGTAAAATCTGACTTTATTTTTGTAAAAAATTATATAAATGTTTGCTTCCGCGCCCGAATTTTATGATTTTTCATCATATTTTAGCTAAAAGAAAACATTGCAACAAGAAAATTGCTATTTCAAGTGTGTTAGGTATTCTAGAATCCAGCCCATGTAGCTTACAATATACAACGTATTCACCAAAAGTAGGTAAAATCTGACTTTATTTTTGTAAAAGAATATATAAATATTTGCTTCCGCGCCCGAATTTTAAAATTTTTCCTTATATTTTATCCATAGTATAGGTCCAAAAGCATGTTTATGAATGTATTATCAAAAATATCCATTTCAAAAATAGATAAAATCTGACTTTATTTTTGTAAAAAATCATATAAATATTTTCTTCCGCGCCCGAATTTTATAATTTTTCATCATATTTTATCCACAGTATAGGTCTAAAAGCATGTTTATGAATGTTTTAACAAAAATATCCATTTCAAAAATAGTTAAAATCTGACATTATTTTTGAAAAACTCATATAAATATTTGCTTCCTCGCCGAATTTTATGATTTTTCATCATAATTTAGGTAAAAGAAAACATTGCAACAAAAAAAAATTGCTATTTCAAGTGTGTTAGGTATTCTAGAATCCAGCCCATGTAGCTTACAATATACAACGTATTCATCAAAAATAGGTAAAATCTGACTTTTTTTTTTGTAAAAAATTATATAAATATTTGCTTCCGCGCCCGAATTTTATAATTTTTCATCATATTTTATCCACAGTATAGGTCCAAAAGCATGATTATGAATGTTTTAACAAAAATATCCATTTCAAGAATAGGTAAAATCTGACTTTATTCTTGTAAAAAATCATATAAATATTTGCTTCAGCGCCCGAATTTTATGATTTTTCAACATATTTGAGCTAAAAGAAAACATTGCAACAAGAAAATTTCTATTTCAAGTGTGTTAGGTATTCTAGAATCCAGCCCATGTAGCTTACAATATACAACGTATTCATCAAAAATTGGTAAAACCTGACTTTTTTTTGTAAAAAATCATATAAATATTTCCTTCCGCGACCGAATTTTAGAATTTTTCATCATATTTTATCCACAGTATAGGTCCAAAAGCATGTTTATGAATGTTTAAACAAAAATATCATTTTCAAGAATAGGTAAAATCTGACATTATTTTTGTAAAAAGTCATATGAATATTTACTTCCGCGCCCGAATTTTATGATTTTTCATCATAATTTAGGTGAAAGAAAACACTGCAACAAGAAAATTGCTATTTCAAGTGTGGTAGGTATTCTAGAATCCAGCCGATGAAGCTTACAATATACAACGTATTCATCAAAATTATTCAAAATCTGACTTTATTTTTGTAAAAAATTATATAAATATTTGCTTCCGCGCCCGAATTTTATAATTTTTTATCATATTTTATCCATAGTATAGGTCCAAAAGCATGTTTATGAATGTTTTAACAAAAATATTCATTTCAAAAATAGGTAAAATCTGACTTTATTATTGTAAAAAATTTCTGAGTCGGCATGCCGTTGCTCTGATATCTTTTGTTTCTGGGGGCGCTCGGCATTGCCTGAGGGCCAGTGTTTTTGGGGTAGACACCCAGCTGAGCTGGCGAGTCTAAAGCGATTACCACTGAGTGGTCGCACGCTCCTCGTAGTGCCGGTGCCGCACTACGGTTGTGTATTGTTTATTTATACCCAAGTGAACGTTCGTTCGTGCTGATACGGCACATTCTTGAGCCTGAGAGTTTGTGCAGAGCACAAAGTCTCGCAAATTACAATTGTTAGACAACCAATATTAGATCAGTTATATTTAATAAAAATCTGATATCATTGTGACAACGAAAAACAGTCGTTACTCTACCTCAAATTATATAATTTGCAAATAAACGTCGTCCGAAGCTCGGTACAGTCTTGAAGCTACCACGTTGATCCTGAACAGACGGATATCAAATAAGTACATCCTTTACATGACAATGTAACAGAATTTTTAGTTCTTGAGTTCAAATTAGTAGGTGGTCAGGATATAGCTAGGCATCCGTAGGGTTACGAAGAGTAGGGAGAGACATTGAGGTGACGGACTCATGACAGCGGGTTCAGAGGGTCCACCAGGTCGTCTAGGGCCAGACATCAGCCTCGTGCTACTCATAGACGGTCTTAGTGGAGAGGATACACTATCAAGGTGCCAGACATCGGCCTCGTGCTACTCATGACAGTGGGTTCAGAGGATCCACCAGGTCGTCTAGGTGCCAGACATCAGCCTCGTGCTACTCATAGACGGTCTTAGTGTGGAGGATACACTATCAAGGGTGCCAGACATCGGCCTCGTGCTACTCATGACAGTGGGTTCAGAGGATCCACCAGGTCGTCTAGGTGCCAGACATCAGCCTCGTGCTACTCATAGACGGTCTTAGTGTGGAGGATACACTATCAAGGTGCCAGACATCGGCCTCGTGCTACTCATGACAGCGGGTTCAGAGGTTCCACCAGGTCGTCTAGGTGCCAGACATCAGCCTCGTGCTACTCATAGACGGTCTTAGTGGGGAGGATACACTATCAAGGTGCCAGACATCGGCCTCGTGCTACTCATGACAGTGGGTTCAGAGGATCCACCAGGTCGTCTAGGTGCCAGACATCAGCCTCGTGCTACTCATAGACGGTCTTAGTGGAGAGGATTAGGGAGGTAGAGAAGTGGAGTCAAGGAGACCAGGAAAACATACCTCGGACAAGCCAAGCATACGTGGAGTCCTGGATCAGACTCCCCGAGTACAGCTTTGGACTCGGGTTATATACAAAAATAACCCTCTTCTCTCCTTCAGCATGAGGGCGTTTCGGGGGTAGCATCTTCCCTCACCAACACGATCCAAACGCGTGATCGCGGAATCTTCTAAAATCTGCATATCACACATGCAGGTACAGGCTCAGCGTCTTGCGTCTATCCCTTTCAAGTGGTTTGGCCATCTGGCTTTAGCGCCAGGACGTGGAGTCCATGGGCGTGCGGATAATCCCCTTAGTACTTTGGTACATTTCAAATACAAACGAAACATCATATTTTCTGTTATGTTACATATTTATTTAACTTAACAGTTCCATCTGCAAATATTATATTATGTCACCTGTACTAGCGTGACCTAGGTAAATTTAAATTAGTTAAAATCTAATATCCTATTTATTTAGGACGTATTTTATTAAGGAATATTTGAACTGATGTGTTGTAATAGCACATCATTTTAGAGAATTTAAGAATGCTTCAATTACATAATAATTTATCAATTATATGTTGTTAGAGTTATTTATAATTAAATGATAACTGAAAGGACATGGTTTTTTACCGATGTGATATTGAAATACATATTTCTGATATTTAAAATACTTGATTAACACATCCGAACATATTTACCCAACTACATAAAGTAAGAATAATCTCCGAACGTGTGAATATCGTCCCGAAATTTGTGAAATCTACGCCTATGCTCCAAACACCAACAGTGAAGTGACAAGTGTTTTATGACCTGGCCTGCATTCTAGTACCTGCTAAACGTAAACAAATACAACCCTCGACTAGTTAAAAAAATGAAAACAGATGTTCGTAAAATAATTATTCACAAAAATATTTCATCGTATTAAAGATTATTCCTAATATTATTAATAACAAAATTATACATGCTAGCAGTACTGCTTCAATTGCAACAAGAAAATTGCTATTTCAAGTGTGTTAGGTATTCTAGAATTCAGCCCATGTAGCTTACAATATACAACGTATTCATCAAAAATAGGTAAAATCTGACTTTATTTTTGCAAAAAATTATATAAATATTTGCTTCCGCGCCCGAATTTTATAATTTTTCATTATATTTTATCCATAACATAGGTCCAAAAGCATGTTTATGAATGTTTTAACAAAAATATCCATTTCAAAAGTAGGTAAAATCTGACTTTATTTTTGTAAAAAATCATATAAATATTTGCTTCCGCGCCCGAATTTTATGATTTTTCATCAATTTTAGCTAAAAGAAAACATTGCAACAAGAAAATTGCTATTTTAAGTGTGTTAGGTGTTCTAGAATCCAGCCAATGAAGCTTACAATTTACATCGTATTCATGAAAAATAGGTAAAATCTGACTTTATTTTAGTAAAATATTATGTAAATATTTGCTTCCGCGCCCGAATTTTATAATTTTTCATCATATTTTATCCATAGTATAGGTCCAAAAGCATGTTTATGAATTTTTTAACAAAAATATCCATTTCAAAAATAGATAAAATCTGACTTTATTTTTGTAAAGAATCATATAAATATTTGCTTCCGCGCTCGAATTTGATAAATTTTCATAATATTTTAGCTAAAAGAAAACATTGCAACAAGAAAATTGCTATTTTAAGTATGTTAGGTATTCTAGAATCCAGCCCATGTAGCTTACAATATACAACGTATTCATCAAAAATAGGTAAAATCTGACTTTATTTTTTTTTGTGAAAAATCATATAAATATATGCTTCCGCGCCCGAATTTTATAAATTTTCATCATATTTTATCCACAGTATAGGTCCAAAAGCTTGTTTATGAATGTTTTAACAAAAATATCCATTTCAAGAATAGGTGAAATCTGACTTTATTTTTATAAAAAATCATATAAATATTTGCTTCCGCGCCCGAATTTTATGATTTTTTATCATAATTTAGGTAAAAGAAAACATTGCAACAAGAAAATTGCTATTTCAAGTGTGGTATGTATTCTAGAATCCAGCCAATGAAGCTTACAATATACAACGTATTCATCAAAAATAGGTAAAATCTGACTTTATTTTAGGAAAAAATTATGTAAATATTTGCTTCCTCGCCCGAATTTTATAATTTTTCAATATATTTTATTCATAGTATAGGTCCAAAAGCATGTTTATGAATGTTTTAACAAAAATATCCAATTCAAAAATAGGTAAAATCTTACAATATTTTTGTAAAAAATCATATAAATATTTGCTTCCGCGCCCGAATTTTATGATTTTTCATCATATTTTAGCTAAAAGAAAACATTGCAACAAGAAAATTGCTATTTCAAGTGTGTTAGGTATTCTAGAATCCAGCCCATGTAGCTTACAATATACAACGTATTCACCAAAAGTAGGTAAAATCTGACTTTATTTTTGTAAAAGAATATATAAATATTTGCTTCCGCGCCCGAATTTTAAAATTTTTCCTTATATTTTATCCATAGTATAGGTCCAAAAGCATGTTTATGAATGTATTATCAAAAATATCCATTTCAAAAATAGATAAAATCTGACTTTATTTTTGTAAAAAATCATATAAATATTTTCTTCCGCGCCCGAATTTTATAATTTTTCATCATATTTTATCCACAGTATAGGTCTAAAAGCATGTTTATGAATGTTTTAACAAAAATATCCATTTCAAGAATAGTTAAAATCTGACATTATTTTTGAAAAAATCATATAAATATTTGCTTCCTCGCCCGAATTTTATGATTTTTCATCATAATTTAGGTAAAAGAAAACATTGCAACAAAAAAAATTGCTATTTCAAGTGTGTTAGGTATTCTAGAATCCAGCCCATGTAGCTTACAATATACAACGTATTCATCAAAAATAGGTAAAATCTGACTTTTTTTTTTGTAAAAAATTATATAAATATTTGCTTCCGCGCCCGAATTTTATAATTTTTCATCATATTTTATCCACAGTATAGGTCCAAAAGCATGTTTATGAATGTTTTAACAAAAATATCCATTTCAAGAATAGGTAAAATCTGACTTTATTTTTGTAAAAAATTATATAAATATTTGCTTCCGCGCCCGAATTTTATGATTTTTCATCATATTTTAGCTACAAGAAAACATTGCAACAAGAAAATTGCTATTTCAGGTATTCTAGAATACAGCCAATGTAGCTTACAATATACAACGTATTCATCAAAAATAGGTAAAATCTGTCTTTATTTTAGTAAAAAATCATATAAATAATTGCTTCCGCGCCTGAATTTTATAATTTTTTATTATATTTTATCCACAGTATAGGTCCAAAAGCATGTTTATGAATGTTTTAACAAAAATATCCATTTCAAGAATAGGTAAAATCTGACTTTATTCTTGTAAAAAATCATATAAATATTTGCTTCAGCGCCCGAATTTTATGATTTTTAAACATATTTGAGCTAAAAGAAAACATTGCAACAAGAAAATTTCTATTTCAAGTGTGTTAGGTATTCTAGAATCCAGCCCATGTAGCTTACAATATACAACGTATTCATCAAAAATTGGTAAAACCTGACTTTTTTTTGTAAAAAATCATATAAATATTTCCTTCCGCGACCGAATTTTAGAATTTTTCATCATATTTTATCCACAGTATAGGTCCAAAAGCATGTTTATGAATGTTTAAACAAAAATATCATTTTCAAGAATAGGTAAAATCTGACATTATTTTTGTAAAAAGTCATATGAATATTTACTTCCGCGCCCGAATTTTATGATTTTTCATCATAATTTAGGTGAAAGGAAACACTGCAACAAGAAAATTGCTATTTCAAGTGTGGTAGGTATTCTAGAATCCAGCCGATGAAGCTTACAATATACAACGTATTAATCAAAAATATTCAAAATCTGACTTTATTTTTGTAAAAAATTATATAAATATTTGCTTCCGCGCCCGAATTTTATAATTTTTTATCATATTTTATCCATAGTATAGGTCCAAAAGCATGTTTATGAATGTTTTAACAAAAATATTCATTTCAAAAATAGGTAAAATCTGACTTTATTATTGTAAAAAATCATAAAAATATTTGCTTCCGCGCCCGAATTTTATGATTTTTCATCAATTTTAGCTAAAAGAAACATTAAAACAAGAAAATTGCTATTTTAAGTTTGTTAGGTGTTCTAGAAACCAGCCAATGAAGCTTACAATATACATCGTATTCATCAAAAATAGGTAAAATCTGACTTTATTTTAGTAAAAAATTATGTAAAATATTTGCTTCCTCGCCCGGATTTTATAATTTTTCATCATATTTTATCCATAGTATAGGTCCAAAAGCATGTTTATGAATGTTTTAACAAAAATATCCATTTCAAAAATAGATAAAATCAGACTTTATTTTTGTAAAGAATCATATAAATATTTGCTTCCGCGCCCGAATTTGATAGTTTTCATAATATTTTAGCTAAAAGAAAACATTGCAACAAGAAAATTGCTATTTTAAGTATGTTAGGTATTCTAGAATCCAGCCCATGTAGCTTACAATATACAACGTATTCATCAAAAATAGGTAAAATCTGACTTTATTTTTTTTTGTGAAAAATCATATAAATATATGCTTCCGCGCCCGAATTTATAAATTTTCATCATATTTTATCCACAGTATAGGTCCAAAAGCTTGTTTATGAATGTTTTAACAAAAATATCCATTTCAAGAATAGGTAAAATCTGACTTTATTTTTTAAAAATTCATAAATATTTGCTTCCGCTCCCAAATTTTTAGATTTTTCATCATAAGTTAGGTAAAAGAAAACATTGCAACAAGAAAATTGCTATTTCAAGTATGTTAGGTATTCTAGAATCCAGCCATGTAGCTTACAATATACAACGATTCATCAAAAATAGGTAAAATCTGACTTTTTTTTTGTAAAAAATCATATAAATATTTGCTTCCTCGCCCGAATTTTATAATTCTTCATCATATTTTATCCACAGTATAGGTCCAAAAGCATGTTTATGAATGTTTTTACAAAAATATCCATTTCAAGAATAGGTAAAATCTGACTTTATTTTTGTAAAAAATTATATAAATATTTGCTTCCGCGCCCGAATTATCTGATTTTTCATCATATTTTAGCTAAAAGAAAACATTGCAACAAGAAAAATTGCTATTTCAAGTGTGTTAGGTATTCTAGAATCCAGCTAATGTAGCTTACAATATACAACGTATTCATCAAAAATAGGTAAAATCTGACTTTTTTTTGTAAAAAATCATATAAATATTTGCTTCCGCGCCCGAATTTTATAATTTTTCATCATATTTTATCCACAGTATAGGTCCAAAAGCATGTTTATGAATGTTTTAACAAAAATATCCATTCAAGAATAGGTAAAATCTGACTTTATTTTTATAAAAAATCATATAAATATTTGCTTCCGCGCCCGAATTTTATGATTTTTTATCATAATTTAGGTAAAAGAAAAACATTGCAACAAGAAAATTGCTACTTCAAGTGTGGTATGTATTCTAGAATCCAGCCAATGAAGCTTACAATATACAACGTATTCACCAAAAGTAGGTAAAATATGACTTTATTTGTAAAAAATTATATAAATATTTGCTTCCGCGCCCGAATTTTAAAATTTTTCATCATATTTTATCCATAGTATAGGTCCAAAAGCATGTTTATGAATGTATTTCAAAAATAGATAAAATCTGACTTTATTTTTGTAAAAAAATCATATAAATATTTCTTCCGCGCCCGAATTTTATAATTTTTCATCATATTTTATCCACAGTATAGGTCCAAAAGCATGTTTATGAATGTTTTAAACAAAAATATCCATTTCAAGAATAGGTAAAATCTGACATTATTTTTGAAAAAATCATATAAATATTTGCTTCCTCGCCCGAATTTTATGATTTTTTCACCATAAATTTCGGTAAAAGAAAACATTGCAACAAGAAAATAGCTATTTTAAGTGTGGCATGTATTCTAGAATCCAGCCAATGAAGCTTACAATATACAACGTATTCATCAAAAGTAGGTAAAATCTGACTTTATTTTTGTAAAAAATTATATAAATATTTGCTTCCGCGCCCGAATTTTAAAATTTTTCATCATATTTTATCCATAGTATAGGTCCAAAAGCAATGTTTATGAATGTATTATCAAAAATATCTATTTCAAAAATAGATAAAATCTGAACTTTATTTTTGTAAAAAATCATATAAATATTTTCTTCCGCGCCCGAATTTTATAATTTTTCATCATATTTTATCCACAGTATAGGTCCAAAAGCATGTTTATGAATGTTTTAACAAAAATATCCATTTCAAGAATAGGTAAAATCTGACTTTATTTTTATAAAAAATCATATAAATATTTGCTTCCGCGCCCGAATTTTATGATTTTTTTATCATAATTTAGGTAAAAGAAAACATTGCAACAAGAAAATTGCTACTTCAAGTGTGGTATGTATTCTAGAATCCAGCCAATGAAGCTTACAATATACAACGTATTCACCAAAAGTAGGTAAAATATGACTTTATTTGTAAAAAAATTATATAAATATTTGCTTCCGCGCCCGAATTTTAAAATTTTTCATCATATTTTATCCATAGTATAGGTCCAAAAGCATGTTTTATGAATGTATTATCAAAAATATCCATTTCAAAAATAGATAAAATCTGACTTTATTTTTGTAAAAAAATCATATAAATATTTTCTTCCGCGCCCGAATTTTATAATTTTTTCATCATATTTTATCCACAGTATAGGTCCAAAGCATGTTTATGAATGTTTTAACAAAAATATCCATTTCAAGAATAGGTAAAATCTGACATTATTTTTGAAAAAAATCATATAAATATTTGCTTCCTCGCCCGAATTTTATGATTTTTCACCATAATTTCGGTAAAAGAAAACATTGCAACAAGAAAATAGCTATTTTAAGTGTGGCATGTATTCTAGAATCCAGCCAATGAAGCTTACAATATACAACGTATTCATCAAAAGTAGGTAAAATCTGACTTTATTTTTGTAAAAAATTATATAAATATTTGCTTCCGCGCCCCGAAATTTTAAAATTATTTCATCATATTTTTATCCATAGTATAGGTCCAAAAGCATGTTTATGAATGTATTATCAAAATATCTATTTCAAAAATAGATAAAATCTGACTTTATTTTTGTAAAAAATCATATAAATATTTTCTTCCGCGCCCGAATTTTATAATTTTTCATCATATTTTATCCACAGTATAGGTCCAAAAGCATGTTTATGAATGTTTTAACAAAAATATCCATTTCAAGTATAGGTAAAATCTGACATTATTTTTGAAAAAATCATATAAAAATTTGCTTCCTCGCCCGAATTTTATGATTTTTCATCATAATATAGGTAAAAGAAAACATTGCAACAAAAAAAATTGCTATTTCAAGTGTGTTAGGTATTCTAGAATCCAGTCCATGTAGCTTACAATATACAACGTATTCATCAAAAATAGGTAAAATCTGACTTTTTTTTTGTAAAAAATTATATAAATATTTGCTTCCGCGCCCGAATTTTATAATTTTTCATCATATTTTATCCACAGTATAGGTCCAAAAGCATGTTTATGAATGTTTTAAACAAAAAATATCCAGTTTCAAGAATAGGTAAAATCTGACTTTATTTTTGTAAAAAATCATATAAAAATTTTCTTCCGCGCCCGAATTTTATAATTTTTCATCATATTTTATTCACAGTATAGGTCAAAAAGCATGTTTATGAATGTTTTAACAAAAATATCCATTTCAAGAAAAGGTAAAATCTGACTTTATTTTTGTAAAAAATCATATAAATATTTGCTTCCGCGCTCGAATTATCTGATTTTTTCATCATATTTTAGCTAAAAGAAAACATTGCAACAAGAAAATTGCTATTTAAGTGTGTTAGGTATTCTAGAATCCAGCCAATGTAGCTTACAATATACAACGTATTTATCAAAAATACGTAAAATCTGCCTTTTTTTAAAAAAATCATATAAATATTTGCTTCCGCGCCCGAATTTTATAATTTTTCATCTTATTTTATCCACAGTATAGGTCCAAAAGCATGTTTATGAATGTTTTAACAAAAATATCCATTTCAAGAATAGGTAAAATCTGACTTTATTTTTGTAAAAAATCATAAAAATATTTGCTTCCGCGCCCGAATTTTATGATTTTTCATCATAATTTAGGTAAAAGAAAAACATTGCAACAAGAAAATTGCTATTTCAAGTGTGTTAGGTATTCTAGAATCCAGCCCATGTAGCTTACAATATACAACGTATTCATCAAAATAGGTAAAATCTGACTTTTTTTTTTGTAAAAAATCATATAAATATTTGCTTCCGCGCAGGTAGGTATTCTAGAATCCAGCCAATGAAGCTTACAATATACAACGTATTCATCAAAAATTATGTAAATATTTGCTTCCGCGCCCGAATTTTATAATTTTTCATCATATTTTATCCATAGTATAGGTCCAAAAGCATGTTTATGAATGTTTTAACAAAAATATCCATTTCAAACATAGATAAAATCTGACCTTTATTTTTGTAAAGGAATCATATAAATATTTGCTTCCGCGCCCGAATTTTTTAATATTTTATCATATTTTAGCTAAAAGAAAACACTGTAACAAGTAAATTGCTATTTTAAGTATGTTAGGTATTTTAGAATCCAGCCCATGTAAGCTTACCATATACAACGTATTCATCAAAAATAGGTAAAAATCTGAATTTTTTTTGTAAAAAATCATATAAATATTTGCTTCCGCACCCGAATTTTATAAATTTTCATCATATTTTATTCACAGTATAGGTCCAAAAGCATGTTTATGAATGTTTTTAACAAAAATATCCATTTCAAGAATATGTAAAATCTGACTTTATTTTTGTAAAAAATTATATAAATATTTGCTTCCTCGCCCGAATTTATGATTTTTTATCATAATTTAGGTAGAAGAAAACATTGCAACAAGAAAATTGCTATTTCAAGTATGTTAGGTATTCTAGAATCCAGCCCATGTAGCTTACAATATACAACGTATTCATCAAAAATAGGTAAAATCTGACTTTTTTTTTGTAAAAAATCATATAAATATTTGTCTTCCGCGCCCGAATTTTATAATTCTTCATCATATTTTATCTACAGTATAGGTCCAAAAGCATGTTTATGAATGTTTTTAACAAAAATATCCATCTCAAGAATAGGTAAAATGTGACTTAATTTTTGTAAAAAATTATATATATATTTGCTTCCGCGCCCGAATATTCTGATTTTGCATCATATTTTAGCTAAAAGAAAACATTGCAACAAGAAAATTGCTATTTCAAATGTGTTAGGTATTCTAGAATCCAGCCAATTTAGCTTACAATACACAAAGTATTCATCAAAAATAGGTAAAATCTGACTTTTTTTTGTAAAAAATTATATAAATATTTGCTTCCGCGCCCGAATTTATAATTTTTTATTATATTTTATCCACAGTATAGGTCCAAAAGCATGTTTATGAATGTTTTAACAAAAATATCCATTTCAAAAATAGGTAAAATCTGACATTATTTTTGTAAAAAATCATATAAATATTTGCTTCCGCGCCCGAATTTTATAATTTTTCATCATAATTTAGGTAAAAGAAAACATTGCAACAAGAAAATTGCTATTTCAAGTGTGTTAGGTATTCTAGAATCCAGCCCATGTAGCTTACAATATACAACGTATTCATCAAAAATAGGTAAAATCTGACTTTTTTTTTGTAAAAAATCATATAAACAATTTGCTTCCGCGCAGGTAGGTATTCTAGAATCCAGCCAATGAAGCTTACAATATACAACGTATTCATCAAAAATTATGTAAATATTTGCTTCCGCGCCCGAATTTTATAATTTTTTATCATATTTTTATCCATAGTATAGATCTAAAAGCATGTTTATGAATGTTTTTAACAAAAATATCCATTTCAAACATAGATAAAATCTGACTTTATTTTTGTAAAGAATCATATAAATATTTGCTTCCGCGCCCGAATTTTTTAATTTTTCATCATATTTTAGCTAAAAGAAAACATTGCAACAAGAAAATTGCTATTATTATGTATGTTAGGTATTTTAGAATCCAGCCCATGTAGCTTACAATATACAACGTATTCATGAAAAATAGGTAAAATCTGACTTTTTTTTTGTAAAAAATCATATATATATATATTTGCTTCCGCGCCCGAATTTTATAATTTTTCATCATATTTTATCCACAGTATAGGTCTAAAAGCATGATTATGAATGTTTTAACAAAAATATCCATTTAAAGAATATGTAAAATCTGACTTTATTTTTGTAAAAAATCATATAAATATTTGCTTCCGCGCCCGAATTTTATGATTTTTCATCATAATTAGGTAGAAGAAAACATTGCAACAAGAAAATTGCTATTTCAAGTATGTTAGGTATTCTAGAGTCCAGCCCATGTAGCTTACAATATACAACGTATTCATCAAAAATAGGTAAAAATCTGACTTTTTTTTGTAAAAAATCATATAAATATTTGCTTCCGCGCCCGAATTTTATAATTTTTTCATCATATTTTAGCTAAAAGAAAACATTGCAACAAGAAAATTGCTATTTTATGTATGTTAGGTATTTTAGAATCCAGCCCATGTAGCTTACAATATACAACGTATTTATCAAAAATAGGTAAAATCTGAATTTTTTTGTAAAATATCATATAAATATTTGCTTCCGCACCCGAATTTTATAAATTTTCATCATATTTTATCCACAGTATAGGTCCAAAAGCATGTTTATGAATGTTTTAAACAAAAATATCCATTTCAAGAATATGTAAAATCTGACTTTATTTTTGTAAGAAAACATATAAATATTTGCTTCCGCGCCCGAATTTTAAGATTTTTCATCATAATGTAGGTAAAAGAAAACATTACAACAAGAAAATTGCTATTTCAAGTGTGTTAGGTATTTTAGAATCCAGCCCATGTAGCTTACAATATACAACGTATTCATCAAAAATAGGTAAAATATGACTTTTTTTTTTTGTAAAAAATCATATAAATATTTGCTTCTGCGCCCGAATTTTATAATTTTTCATCATATTTTATACACAGTATAGGTCCAAAAGTATGTTTATGAATGTTTTAACAAAAATATCCATTTCAAGAATAGGTAAAATCTGACTTTATTTTTGTAAAAAATCATAAAATATTTGCTTCCGCGCCCGAATTTTATGATTTTTAATCATAATTTAGGTAAAAGAAAACATTGCAACAAGAAAATTACTATTTCAAGTGTGTTAGGTATTCTAGAATCCAGCCCATGTAGCTTACAATATACAACGTATTCATCAAAAATAGGTAAAATCTGACTTTTTTTTGTAAAAAATCATATAAATATTTGCTTTCGCGCAGGTAGGTATTCTAGAATCCAGCCAATGAAGCTTACAATATACAACGTATTCATCAAAAATTATGTAAATATTTGCTTCCGCGCCCGAATTTTATAATTTTTTCAATCATATTTTATCCATAGTATAGGTCCAAAAGCATGTTTATGAATGTTTTAACAAAAATATCCATTCAAAAAAGATAGATAAATCTGACATTATTTTTGTAAAAAATCATAAAAATATTTGCTTCCGCGCCAGAATTTTATAATTTTTCATCATATTTTAGCTAAAAACGCGCTATCTCAGAGTAAATTGCTATTTCAAGTGTGGTAGGTATTCTAGAATCCAGCCCATGTAGCTTACAATTTACAACGTATTCATCTAAAATAGGTAAAATCTGACTTTTTTTTTTGTAAAAAATCATATAAATATTTGTTTCCGCGCCTGATTTTTATATATTTTTCATCATATTTTATCCACAGTATAGGTCCAAAAGCATGTTTATGAATGTTTTAACAAAAATATCCATTTCAAGAATAGGTAAAATCTGACTTTATTTTTGTAAAAATCATATAAATATTTGCTTCCGCGCCCGAAATTTATGATTTTTCATCATAATTTAGGTAAAAAAAAACATTGCAACAAGAAAATTGCTATTTCAAGTGTGTTAGGTATTCTAGAATCCGGCCCATGTAGCTTACAATATACAACGTATTCATCAAAAATAGGTAAAATCTGACATTTTTTTGTAAAAAATCATATAAATATTTGCTTCTGTGCCCGAATTTTATAATTTTTCATCATATTTTATCCACAGTATAGGTCCAAAAGCATGTTTATGAATGTTTTAACAAAAATATCCATTTCAAGAATATGTAAAATCTGACTTTATTTTTGTAAAAAAACATATAAATATTCGCTTCCGCGCCCGAATTTTATGATTTTTCATCATAATGTAGGTAAAAGAAAACATTACAACAAGAAAATTGCTATTTCAAGTGTGTTAGGTATTTTAGAATCCAGCCCATGTAGCTTACAATATACAACGTATTCATCAAAAATAGGTAAAATATGACTTTTTTTTTTGTAAAAAATCATATAAATATTTGCTTCTGCGCCCGAATTTTATAATTTTTCATCATATTTTATCCACAGTATAGGTCCAAAAGTATGTTTATGAATGTTTTAACAAAAATATCCATTTCAAAAATAGGTAAAATCTGACTTTATTTTTGTAAAAAATCATATAAATATTTGCTTCCGCGCCCGAATTTTATGATTTTTCATCATAATTTAGGTAAAAGAAAACATTGCAACAAGAAAGTTGCTATTTCAAGTGTGGTAGTTATTCTAGAATCCAGCGAATAAAGCTTACAATATACAACGTATTCATTAAAAATAGGTAATATCTGACTTTATTTTAGTAAAAAATTATGTAAATAATTGCTTCCGCGCCCGAATTTTATAATTTTTCATCATATTTTATCCATAGTATAGGTCCAAAAGCATGTTTATGAATGTTTTAACAAAAATATCCATTTCAAAAATAGTTAAAATCTGACTTTATTTTTGTAAAAAATCATATAAATATTTGCTTCCGCGGCCGAATTTTATAATTTTTCATCATCTTTTAGCTAAAAGAAAACATTGCAACAAGAAAATTGCTATTTTAAGTATGTTAGGTATTCTAGAATTCAGCCCATATAGGTTACAATATACAAAGTATTCATCAAAAATAGGTAAAATCTGACTTTATTTTTTTTTGTGAAAAATCATATAAATATATGCTTCCGCGCCCAAATTTTATAAATTTTCATCATATTTTATCCACAGTATAGGTCCAAAAGCTTGATTATGAATGTTTTAACAAAAATATCCATTTCAAGAATAGGTAAAATCTGGCTTTATTTTTTAAAAATTCATAAATATTTGCTTCCGCGCCCAAATTTTTAGATTTTTCATCATAAGTTAGGTAAAAGAAAACATTGCAACAAGAAAATTGCTATTTCAAGTATGTTAGGTATTCTAGAATCCAGCCCATGTAGCTTACAATATACAACGACGCGCTATCTCAGAGTAAAATCTGACTTTTTTTTGTAAAAAATCATATAAATATTTGCTTCCTCGCCCGAATTTTATAATTCTTCATCATATTTTATCCACAGTATAGGTCCAAAAGCATGTTTATGAATGTTTTTTACAAAAATATCCATTTCAAGAATAGGTAAAATCTGACTTTATTTTTGTAAAAAATTATATAAATATTTGCTTCCGCGCCCGAATTATCTGATTTTTCATCATATTTTAGCTAAAAGAAAACATTGCAACAAGAAAATTGCTATTTCAAGTGTGTTAGGTATTCTAGAATCCAGCTAATGTAGCTTACAATATACAACGTATTCATCAAAAATAGGTAAAATCTGACTTTTTTTTGTAAAAAATCATATAAATATTTGCTTCCGCGCCCGAATTTTATAATTTTTTCATCATATTTTATCCACAGTATAGGTCCAAAAGCATGTTTATGAATGTTTTAACAAAAATATCCATTTCAAGAATAGGTAAAATCTGACTTTATTTTTATAAAAAATCATATAAATATTTGCTTCCGCGCCCGAATTTTATGGTTTTTTATTATAATTTAGGTAAAAGAAAACATTGCAACAAGAAAATTGCTACTTCAAGTGTGGTATGTATTCTAGAATCCAGCCAATGAAGCTTACAATATACAACGTATTCACCAAAAGTAGGTAAAATATGACTTTATTTGTAAAAAATTATATAAATATTTGCTTCCGCGCCCGAATTTTAAAATTTTTCATCATATTTTATCCATAGTATAGGTCCAAAAGCATGTTTATGAATGTATTATCAAAAATATCCATTTCAAAAATAGATAAAATCTGACTTTATTTTTGTAAAAAATCATATAGATATTTTCTTCCGCGCCCGAATTTTATAATTTTTCATCATATTTTATCCACAGTATAGGTCCAAAAGCATGTTTATGAATGTTTTAACAAAAATATCCATTTCAAGAATAGGTAAAATCTGACATTATTTTTGAAAAAATCATATAAATATTTGCTTCCTCGCCCGAATTTTATGATTTTTCACCATAATTTCGGTTAAAGAAAACATTGCAACAAGAAAATAGCTATTTTAAGTGTGGCATGTATTCTAGAATCCAGCCAATGAAGCTTACAATATACAACGTATTCATCAAAAGTAGGTAAAATCTGACTTTATTTTTGTAAAAAATTATATAAATATTTGCTTCCGCGCCCGAATTTTAAAATTTTTCATCATATTTTATCCATAGTATAGGTCCAAAAGCATGTTTATGAATGTATTATCAAAAATATCTATTTCAAAAATAGATAAAATCTGACTTTATTTTTGTAAAAAATCATATAAATATTTTCTTCCGCGCCCGAATTTTATAATTTTTCATCATATTTTATCCACAGTATAGGTCCAAAAGCATGTTTATGAATGTTTTAACAAAAATATCCATTTCAAGTATAGGTAAAATCTGACATTATTTTTGAAAAAATCATATAAAAATTTGCTTCCTCGCCCGAATTTTATGATTTTTTATCATAATTTAGGTAAAAGAAAACATTGCAACAAAAAAAATTGCTATTTCAAGTGTGTTAGGTATTCTAGAATCCAGTCCATGTAGCTTACAATATACAACGTATTCATCAAAAATAGGTAAAATCTGACTTTTTTTTTGTAAAAAATTATATAAATATTTGCTTCCGCGCCCGAATTTTATAATTTTTCATCATATTTTATCCACAGTATAGGTCCAAAAGCATGTTTATGAATGTTTTAACAAAAATATCCATTTCAAGAATAGGTAAAATCTGACTTTATTTTTGTAAAAAATCATATAAATATTTTCTTCCGCGCCCGAATTTTATAATTTTTCATCATATTTTATTCACAGTATAGGTCCAAAAGCATGTTTATGAATGTTTTAACAAAAATATCCATTTCAAGAAAAGGTAAAATCTGACTTTATTTTTGTAAAAAATCATATAAATATTTGCTTCCGCGCTCGAATTATCTGATTTTTCATCATATTTTAGCTAAAAGAAAACATTGCAACAAGAAAATTGCTATTTTAAGTGTGTTAGGTATTCTAGAATCCAGCCAATGTAGCTTACAATATACAACGTATTTATCAAAAATACGTAAAATCTGCCTTTTTTTAAAAAAATCATATAAATATTTGCTTCCGCGCCCGAATTTTATAATTTTTTTATCATATTTTATCCACAGTATAGGTCCAAAAGCATGTTTATGAATGTTTTAACAAAAATATCCATTTCAAAAATAGGTAAAATCTGACTTTATTTTTGTAAAAAATCATATAAATATTTGCTTCCGCGCCCGAAATTTATAATTTTTCATCATAATTTATTTAAAAGAAAACATTGCAACAAGAAAATTGCTATTTCAAGTGTGGTAGCTATTCTAGAATCCAGCCAATGAAGCTTACAATATACAACATATTCATCAAAAATAGGTAAAATCTGACTTTATTTTAGTAAAAAATTATGTAAATATTTGATTCCGCGCCCAAATTTTATAATTTTTCTTCATATTTTATCCATAGTATAGGTCCAAAAGCATGTTTATGAATGTTTTAACAAAAATATCCATTTCAAAAATAGATAAAATCCGACTTTATTTTTGTAAAAAATCATATAAATATTTGCTTCCGCGCCCGAATTTTATAAATTTTTATCATATTTTATCCACAGTATAGTTTCAAAAGCATGTTTATGAATGTTTTAACAAAAATATCCATTACAAGAATAGGTAAAATCTGACTTTATTTTTGTAAAAAATCATATAAATATTTGCTTCTGCGCCCGAATTTTATGATTTTTTATCATAATTTAGGTAAAAGAAAACATTGCAACAAGAAAATTGCTATTTCAAGTATGTTAGGTATTCTAGAATGCAGCCCATGTAGCTTACAATATAAAACGATTCATCAAAATTAGGTAAAATCTGACTTTTTTTTTGTAAAAAATCATATAAATATTTGCTTCCGCGCCCGAATTTTATAATTCTTTATCATATTTTATCCACAGTATAGGTCCAAAAGCATGTTTATGAATGTTTTAACAAAAATATCCATTTCAAGAATAGGTAAAATCTGACTTTATTTTTGTAAAAAATTATATAAATATTTGCTTCCGCGCCCGAATTATTTGACTTTTCATCATATTTTAGCTAAAAGAAAACAATGCAACAAGAAAATTGCTATTTCAAGTGTGTTAGGTATTCTAGAATCCAGCCAATGTAGCTTATAATATACAACGTATTCATTAAAAATAGGTAAAATCTGACTTTTTTTTTGTAAAAAATCATATAAATATTTGCTTCCGCGCCCGAATTTTATAATTTTTCATCTTATTTTATCCACAGTATAGGTCCAAAAGCATGTTTATGAATGTTTTAACAAAAATATCCATTTCAAGAATAGGTAAAATCTGACTTTATTTTTGTAAAAAATCATAAAAATATTTGCTTCCGCGCCCGAATTTTATGATTTTTCATCATAATTTAGGTAAAAGAAAACATTGCAACAAGAAAATTGCTATTTCAAGTGTGTTAGGTATTCTAGAATCCAGCCCATGTAGCTTACAATATACAACGTATTCATCAAAAATAGGTAAAATCTGACTTTTTTTTTGTAAAAAATCATATAAATATTTGCTTCCGCGCAGGTAGGTATTCTAGAATCCAGCCAATGAAGCTTACAATATACAACGTATTCATCAAAAATTATGTAAATATTTGCTTCCGCGCCCGAATTTTATAATTTTTCATCATATTTTATCCATAGTATAGGTCCAAAAGCATGTTTATGAATGTTTTAACAAAAATATCCATTTCAAACATAGATAAAATCTGACTTTATTTTTGTAAAGAATCATATAAATATTTGCTTCCGCGCCCGAATTTTTTAATATTTTATCATATTTTAGCTAAAAGAAAACACTGTAACAAGTAAATTGCTATTTTAAGTATGTTAGGTATTTTAGAATCCAGCCCATGTAGCTTACCATATACAACGTATTCATCAAAAATAGGTAAAATCTGAATTTTTTTGTAAAAAATCATATAAATATTTGCTTCCGCACCCGAATTTTATAAATTTTCATCATATTTTATTCACAGTATAGGTCCAAAAGCATGTTTATGAATGTTTTAACAAAAATATCCATTTCAAGAATATGTAAAATCTGACTTTATTTTTGTAAAAAATTATATAAATATTTGCTTCCTCGCCCGAATTTTATGATTTTTCATCATAATTTAGGTAGAAGAAAACATTGCAACAAGAAAATTGCTATTTCAAGTATGTTAGGTATTCTAGAATCCAGCCCATGTAGCTTACAATATACAACGTATTCATCAAAAATAGGTAAAATCTGACTTTTTTTTTGTAAAAAATCATATAAATATTTGCTTCCGCGCCCGAATTTTATAATTCTTCATCATATTTTATCTACAGTATAGGTCCAAAAGCATGTTTATGAATGTTTTAACAAAAATATCCATCTCAAGAATAGGTAAAATGTGACTTAATTTTTGTAAAAAATTATATATATATTTGCTTCCGCGCCCGAATATTCTGATTTTGCATCATATTTTAGCTAAAAGAAAACATTGCAACAAGAAAATTGCTATTTCAAATGTGTTAGGTATTCTAGAATCCAGCCAATGTAGCTTACAATACACAAAGTATTCATCAAAAATAGGTAAAATCTGACTTTTTTTTGTAAAAAATCATATAAATATTTGCTTCCGCGCCCGAATTTTATAATTTTTTATTATATTTTATCCACAGTATAGGTCCAAAAGCATGTTTATGAATGTTTTAACAAAAATATCCATTTCAAAAATAGGTAAAATCTGACATTATTTTTGTAAAAAATCATATAAATATTTGCTTCCGCGCCCGAATTTTATAATTTTTCATCATAATTTAGGTAAAAGAAAACATTGCAACAAGAAAATTGCTATTTCAAGTGTGTTAGGTATTCTAGAATCCAGCCCATGTAGCTTACAATATACAACGTATTCATCAAAAATAGGTAAAATCTGACTTTTTTTTTGTAAAAAATCATATAAAAATTTGCTTCCGCGCAGGTAGGTATTCTAGAATCCAGCCAATGAAGCTTACAATATACAACGTATTCATCAAAAATTATGTAAATATTTGCTTCCGCGCCCGAATTTTATAATTTTTTATCATATTTTATCCATAGTATAGATCCAAAAGCATGTTTATGAATGTTTTAACAAAAATATCCATTTCAAACATAGATAAAATCTGACTTTATTTTTGTAAAGAATCATATAAA
The DNA here is from genome assembly GCA_035578165.1 of Stenolophus ochropezus. NCBI lineage: Eukaryota > Metazoa > Arthropoda > Insecta > Coleoptera > Carabidae > Stenolophus > Stenolophus ochropezus. The sequence continues at coordinate 31,271 of JAQOWZ010000402.1, forward strand.
TATTTGCTTCCGCGCCCGAATTTTTTAATTTTTCATCATATTTTAGCTAAAAGAAAACATTGCAACAAGAAAATTGCTATTTTATGTATGTTAGGTATTTTAGAATCCAGCCCATGTAGCTTACAATATACAACGTATTCATGAAAAATAGGTAAAATCTGACTTTTTTTTTGTAAAAAATCATATATATATATTTGCTTCCGCGCCCGAATTTTATAATTTTTCATCATATTTTATCCACAGTATAGGTCTAAAAGCATGATTATGAATGTTTTAACAAAAATATCCATTTAAAGAATATGTAAAATCTGACTTTATTTTTGTAAAAAATCATATAAATATTTGCTTCCGCGCCCGAATTTTATGATTTTTCATCATAATTTAGGTAGAAGAAAACATTGCAACAAGAAAATTGCTATTTCAAGTATGTTAGGTATTCTAGAATCCAGCCCATGTAGCTTACAATATACAACGTATTCATCAAAAATAGGTAAAATCTGACTTTTTTTTTGTAAAAAATCATATAAATATTTGCTTCCGCGCCCGAATTTTATAATTTTTCATCATATTTTAGCTAAAAGAAAACATTGCAACAAGAAAATTGCTATTTTATGTATGTTAGGTATTTTAGAATCCAGCCCATGTAGCTTACAATATACAACGTATTTATCAAAAATAGGTAAAATCTGAATTTTTTTGTAAAATATCATATAAATATTTGCTTCCGCACCCGAATTTTATAAATTTTCATCATATTTTATCCACAGTATAGGTCCAAAAGCATGTTTATGAATGTTTTAACAAAAATATCCATTTCAAGAATATGTAAAATCTGACTTTATTTTTGTAAGAAAACATATAAATATTTGCTTCCGCGCCCGAATTTTAAGATTTTTCATCATAATGTAGGTAAAAGAAAACATTACAACAAGAAAATTGCTATTTCAAGTGTGTTAGGTATTTTAGAATCCAGCCCATGTAGCTTACAATATACAACGTATTCATCAAAAATAGGTAAAATATGACTTTTTTTTTGTAAAAAATCATATAAATATTTGCTTCTGCGCCCGAATTTTATAATTTTTCATCATATTTTATCCACAGTATAGGTCCAAAAGTATGTTTATGAATGTTTTAACAAAAATATCCATTTCAAGAATAGGTAAAATCTGACTTTATTTTTGTAAAAAATCATAAAATACTTGCTTCCGCGCCCGAATTTTATGATTTTTAATCATAATTTAGGTAAAAGAAAACATTGCAACAAGAAAATTGCTATTTCAAGTGTGTTAGGTATTCTAGAATCCAGCCCATGTAGCTTACAATATACAACGTATTCATCAAAAATAGGTAAAATCTGACTTTTTTTTGTAAAAAATCATATAAATATTTGCTTCCGCGCAGGTAGGTATTCTAGAATCCAGCCAATGAAGCTTACAATATACAACGTATTCATCAAAAATTATGTAAATATTTGCTTCCGCGCCCGAATTTTATAATTTTTCATCATATTTTATCCATAGTATAGATCCAAAAGCATGTTTATGAATGTTTTAACAAAAATATCCATTTCAAACATAGATAAAATCTGACTTTATTTTTGTAAAGAATCATATAAATATTTGCTTCCGCGCCCGAATTTTTTAATTTTTCATCATATTTTAGCTAAAGGAAAACATTGTAACAAGAAAATTGCTATTTTAAGTATGTTAGGTATTCTAGAATCCAGCTCATGTAGCTTACAATATACAACGTATTCATCAAAAATAGGTAAAATCTGAATTTTTTTGTAAAAAATCATATAAATATTTGCTTCCGCGCCCGAATTTTATAATTTTTCATCATATTTTAGCTAAAAGAAAACATTGCAACAAGAAAATTGCTATTTTATGTATGTTAGGTATTTTAGAATCTAGCCCATGTAACTTACAATATACAACGTATTCATGAAAAATAGGTAAAATCTGACTTTTTTTTTGTAAAAAATCATATATATATTTGCTTCCGCGCCCGAATTTTATAATTTTTCATCATATTTTATCCACAGTATAGGTCTAAAAGCATGTTTATGAATGTTTTAACAAAAATATCCATTTAAAGAATATGTAAAATCTGACTTTATTTTTGTAAAAAATCATATAAATATTTGCTTCCGCGCCCGAATTTTATGATTTTTCATCATAATTTAGGTAGAAGAAAACATTGCAACAAGAAAATTGCTATTTCAAGTATGTTAGGTATTCTAGAATCCAGCCCATGTAGCTTACAATATACAACGTATTCATCAAAAATAGGTAAAATCTGACTTTTTTTTGTAAAAAATCATATAAATATTTGCTTCCGCGCCCGAATTTTATAATTTTTCATCATATTTTAGCTAAAAGAAAACATTGCAACAAGAAAATTGCTATTTTATGTATGTTAGGTATTTTAGAATCCAGCCCATGTAGCTTACAATATACAACGTATTCATCAAAAATAGGTAAAATCTGAATTTTTTTGTAAAAAATCATATAAATATTTGCTTCCGCACCCGAATTTTATAAATTTTCATCATATTTTATCCACAGTATAGGTCCAAAAGCATGTTTATGAATGTTTTAACAAAAATATCCATTTCAAGAATATGTAAAATCTGACTTTATTTTTGTAAAAAAACATATAAATATTTGCTTCCGCGCCCGAATTTTATGATTTTTCATCATAATGTAGGTAAAAGAAAACATTACAACAAGAAAATTGCTATTTCAAGTGTGTTAGGTATTTTAGAATCCAGCCCATGTAGCTTACAATATACAACGTATTCATCAAAAATAGGTAAAATATGACTTTTTTTTTTGTAAAAAATCATATAAATATTTGCTTCTGCGCCCGAATTTTATAATTTTTCATCATATTTTATCCACAGTATAGGTCCAAAAGTATGTTTATGAATGTTTTAACAAAAATATCCATTTCAAAAATAGGTAAAATCTGACTTTATTTTTGTAAAAAATCATATAAATATTTGCTTCCGCGCCCGAATTTTATGATTTTTCATCATAATTTAGGTAAAAGAAAACATTGCAACAAGAAAGTTGCTATTTCAAGTGTGGTAGTTATTCTAGAATCCAGCGAATAAAGCTTACAATATACAACGTATTCATTAAAAATAGGTAATATCTGACTTTATTTTAGTAAAAAATTATGTAAATATTTGCTTCCGCGCCCGAATTTTATAATTTTTCATCATATTTTATCCATAGTATAGGTCCAAAAGCATGTTTATGAATGTTTTAACAAAAATATCCATTTCAAAAATAGTTAAAATCTGACTTTATTTTTGTAAAAAATCATATAAATATTTGCTTCCGCGGCCGAATTTTATAATTTTTCATCATATTTTAGCTAAAAGAAAACATTGCAACAAGAAAATTGCTATTTTAAGTATGTTAGGTATTCTAGAATTCAGCCCATATAGGTTACATTATACAAAGTATTCATCAAAAATAGGTAAAATCTGACTTTTTTTTGTAAAAAATCATATAAATATTTGCTTCCGCGCCTGAATTTTATAAATTTTTATCATGTTTTATCCACAGTATAGGTCCAAAAGCATGTTTATGAATGTTTTAACAAAAATATCCATTTCAAGAATAGGTAAAATCTGACTTTATTTTTGTAAAAATCATATAAATATTTGCTTCCGCGCCCGAAATTTATGATTTTTCATCATAATTTAGGTAAAAGAAAACATTGCAACAAGTAAATTGCTATTTCAAGTGTGTTAGGTATTCTAGAATCCAGCCCATGTAGCTTACAATATACAACGTATTCATCAAAAATAGGTAAAATCTGACTTTTTTTTAAAAAAAATCATATAAATATTTGCTTCCGCGCCCGATTTTTATAAATTTTTCATCATGCTTTATCCACAGTATAGGTCCAAAAGCATGTTTATGAATGTTTTAACAAAAATATCCATTTCAAGAATAGGTAAAATCTGACTTTATTTTTGTAAAAAATCATAAAATATTTGCTTCCGCGCCCGAATTTTATGATTTTTAATCATAATTTAGGTAAAAGAAAACATTGCAACAAGAAAATTGCAATTTCAAGTGTGTTAGGTATTCTAGAATCCAGCCCATGTAGCTTACAATATACAACGTATTCATCAAAAATAGGTAAAATCTAACTTTTTTTTGTAAAAAATCATATAAATATTTGCTTCCGCGCAGGTAGGTATTCTAGAATCCAGCCAATGAAGCTTACAATATACAACGTATTCATCAAAAATTATGTAAATATTTGCTTCCGCGCCCGAATTTTATAATTTTTCATCATATTTTATCCATAGTATAGGTCCAAAAGCATGTTTATGAATGTTTTAACAAAAATATCCATTCAAAAATAGATAAAATCTGACATTATTTTTGTAAAAAATCATAAAAATATTTGCTTCCGCGCCAGAATTTTATAATTTTTCATCATATTTTAGCTAAAAGAAAACCTTGCTACAAAAAATTGCTATTTCAAGTGTGGTAGGTATTCTAGAATCCAGCCCATGTAGCTTACAATTTACAACGTATTCATCAAAAATAGGTAAAATCTGACTTTTTTTTTTGTAAAAAATCATATAAATATTTGTTTCCGCGCCTGATTTTTATATATTTTTCATCATATTTTATCCACAGTATAGGTCCAAAAGCATGCTTATGAATGTTTTAACAAAAATATCCATTTCAAGAATAGGTAAAATCTGACTTTATTTTTGTAAAAATCATATAAATATTTGCTTCCGCGCCTGAAATTTATGATTTTTCATCATAATTTAGGTAAAAGAAAACATTGCAACAAGAAAATTGCTATTTCAAGTGTGTTAGGTATTCTAGAATCCGGCCCATGTAGCTTACAATATACAACGTATTCATCAAAAATAGGTAAAATCTGACATTTTTTTGTAAAAAGTCATATAAATATTTGCTTCCGTGCCCGAATTTTATAAATTTTCATCATATTTTATCCACAGTATAGGTCCAAAAGCATGTTTATGAATGTTTTAACAAAAATATCCATTTGAAGAATAGGTAAAATCTGACTTTATTTTTGTAAAAAATCATATAAATATTTGCTTCCACGCCCGAATTTTATGATTTTTCATCATAATTTCGGTAAAAGAAAACATTACAACAAGAAAATTGCTATTTTAAGTGTGGTAGATATTCTAGAATCCAGCCAATGAAGCTTACAATATACAACGTATTCATCAAAAATAGGTAAAATCTGACTTTATTTTAGTAAAAAATTATGTAAATATTTGCTTTCGTTCCCGAATGTTATAATTTTTCATCATAATTTATTCATAGTATAGGTCAAAAAGCATGTTTATGAATGTTTTAACATAAATATCCATTTCAAAAATAGGTAAAATCTGACTTTATTTTTGTAAAAAATCATATAAATATTTGCTTCCGCGCCCGAATTTTATAATTTTTTATCTTATTTTATCCACATTATAGGTCCAAAAGCATGTTTATGAATGTTTTAACATAAATATCCATTTCAAGGATAGGTAAAATCTGACTTTATTTTTGTAAAAAAACATATAAATATTTGCTTCCGCGCCCGAATTTTATGATTTTTCATCATATTATAGCTAGAAGAAAATATTTCAGGGGTGTTAGGTATTCTAGAATCCAGCCTATGTATCTTACAATATACAACGTATTCATCAAAAATAGGTAAAATCTGACATTTTTTTGTAAAAAATCATATAAATCTTTGCTTCCGCGCCCGAATTTTATAAATTTTTATCATATTTTATCCACAGTATAGGTCCAAAAGCATGTTTATGAATGTTTGAACAAAAATATCCATTTCAAGAATAGGTAAAATCTGACTTTATTTTTGTAAAAAATCATATAAATATTTGCTTCCGCGACCGAATTCTATGGTTTTTCATCATAATTTAGGTAAAAGGAAACATTGCAACAAGAAAATTGCTATTTCAAGTGTGGTAGGTATTCTAGAATCCAGCCAATGAAGCTTACAATATTCATTGTATTCATCAAAAATAGGTAAAATCTGACTTTATTTTTATAAAAAATGATATAAATATTTGCTTCCGCGCCCGAATTTTATAATTTTTCATCATATTTTATCCATAGTATAGGTCCAAATGCATGTTTATGAATGTTTTAACAAAAATATCTATTTAAAAAATAGGTAAAATCTGGCTTTACTTTTGTAAAAAATCATATAAATATTTGCTTCCCCGCCCGAATTTTATGATTTTTCATTATATTTTAGCTAAAAGAAAACAATGCAACAAGAAAATTGCTATTTCAAGTGTGTTAGGTATTCTAGAATCCAGCCCATGTAGCTTACAATATACAACGTATTCATCAAAAATAGGTAAAATCTGACTTTATTTTTTTTTGTAAAAAATCATATAAATCTTTGTTTCCGCGCCCGAATTTTATAATTTTTCATCATATTTTATCCACAGTATAGGTCCAAAAGCATGTTTATGAATGTTTTAACAAAAATATCCAATTCAAGAATAGGTAAAATCTGACTTTCTTTTTGTAAAAAATCATATAAATATTTCCTTCTGCGCCCAAATTTTATGATTTTTCATCATAATTTAGGTAAAAGAAAACATTGCAACAAGAAAATTGTTTTTTTAAGTGTGGTAGGTAATCTAGAATCCAGCTAATGAAGCTTGTGAGGCGTCCCTGCTCGGGCCGCCAATTTGTGACGATCACTTGGGCCGCTGCGGTATGTTGTTGGTCCGCGATGTCGTGGGTTCTCTCGCAGGATGTCGGGTTGTTCTCGGGCGCCAATCTGCGGAACCTGCGAGGAATGTGACGTGTGCCACGGGAGCTCTAGGTCAGTCGGGCCAAGGTTTAGCACAGACAGACAAAAGTAAGTTTAATATTTTATTGTACTAAAATTACTACACCTAGTGTTTTACTGAGCCGTAGGAAGTGAAATAGTGACAAACTAATCACGGATCTACTCAGCCGTCGACGGAGTTCGCGGTGGGGAACCACCAACGGGTCTTCTCCGATAACTACGGAACGTAAAGCAATGAGAAAAGAGAAAAAAAACTACTAAGTTAAAACGCGGATCTGCCCGACAGCCGTAGAAACACGCGGTGGTAACCACCTACGGAGTTTCCCTTTAGGCGTGGAATGCAGCGAGCTGAAGGCTCTATGGAACGGCGGTAGAAGCTACCAACCTGTATCCTCTGACGGCAGCGGAATTCAAGAAAAATGCAAAAATAAACAAGCAACTTACAAAAAGACTCGATTCGGAACAGAACGGTGCGGAAACGGACTGGAACTCTTCTCGGCTGACTGTTAGACGTTATAGTCGTCGTAGACTCAAGAAATACGGCCCCGGCGGTCGTATTTATACCCGAAATTTAATTAATCCTGTAGCTACTGATTTTAAAGTAAGACAGATTGACTTTATGAATTGTTATTTTCGTTTAATAAATTGATTTTTATTTTAAAAATTCGCAAAATCACTTCCCTTAGCTTTACAGAGTTTTGTATTGTATTTGATCTGATTTACATATTTTATAAAAATATATCATGGGAATTCGGTCCTCCAAAGCGTTTTGTGTTTGAAGTTGGCAGTACTGCGGTCGCGCGCACGCGCTGGCGCGGCGAACAGGTGTTTTTGTAAAAATTTGAAAACTGTAAAAATAACAAGAAAAGATACAGAAAAGTAACAGCGGTAAGTGTTAAAATGTATTTATTATTGTTTCCCCAAGTGCTGTGGTTATAGGTTACATATTGGTGCAAGTTTAGACCCACGTGTTCTTGAGGTTATGTCTCCGGCCATGTGCGTTCTACAAAAGTGTTTCCCGGCGACTATTCGGGAATCCGGTAGATTGTTGGAGATGTCGCACCGCCTCCTGAAGGTGTTTCCAGCGGTTGGCGGCTACTGGTTTCGACGGCGGGTTCGCTTGACCTGGTGTGCGGTCCGGACCTCGTGAAGTCGGTGTTGTGACCCGGTGGAGCAACGAGGAAGGCAGGTACGTGAGCCTTGTGACGAGCACTTCGTCACACCCTCCCCTCACTCCGCCTAAAGAAGATCAGAAAAGAAACAAGTTTCTTTTTACAGCGGTACTGTAGATTTCCGTCCCCTCCTCTTGCCACGCTTCCTGCGACGTACTGGGGGACATGCTTTGAACTGCGTGACCCACTGCACACCACCTCCTGGACGGGCCTCCAGGACTCGGTGTCGGTGACGGATCGGTGTCGGCAGGTCGCTGGGCGTGACGGCCTCGGTCGGCAACTGTGGCAGTGTGATCCCCCCAGGTGTGCCCGGTGCCGGACTCCCGGAACGGAACGGTAACAGCGGTGGAGTCGGCAGCGGCGTCACGTAGTCTGGGGCGGACCACGTCGGCGGACGGCGGGCCGGCCGAGGTTCGACCAGCGGTGTCCTAGGTGTCATGGGGCGGTCAGGTGTGGCAGGAAGCGGCGATGTCTCTATAATTAAAAGTGAGGGAGACGGCGGATGCCGGGGTGCTGTGACGGCAAGGCCAGGTGATCGGGCCTCCGGCGAATAGTGCGCAGCGGGACGCCGTGGCGGCGTCTGATGCAGCGCAGGTTGGTGCAGCCTTGGCCTCGGTGACGGTGGTGGCTTGGCTGCTGGGTGTCCTCGGAACGGCAGCGGGCCCGTCGTGACCTCACTCTTGGCGGGAACCTGAAGAGCTCGCATCACGGCGGGAAGCCGAGGACTCGGTGATGGTGCTAGATCGGCAGCGGTTTCCCCTCGGAACGGCAGCGGGCCCGTCGTGACTTCACTCTCGGCGGAAATCCGAAGAGCTCTCATCACGGCGGGAAGCCGAGGACTCAGTGACGGCGGTAGGTCGGCTGCTCTTTTCCCTCGGAACGGTGGCGGGCCCGTCGTGACCTCACTCTTGGCGGGAACCTGAAGAGCTCTCATCACGGCGGGAAGCCGAGGAGTCGGTGACAGCGGTGCTGGATCGGCTGGTCGCTGGAAGTGACGGCCTCGGTCGGCAACGGTGGCTGGGTGATCCCCCCAGGTGTGCCCGGTACCGGACTCCCGGAACGGAACGGAAACAGCGGTGGAGTCGGCAGCGGCGTCACGTAGTCTGGGGCGGACCACGTCGGCGGTCGGCGGGCCGGCCAAAGTTCGACCAGCGGAGGATCCACGCGGCTGCAGTCGACAGTGGCGTAATCAACACCACCGCCTTCCACGGGCCGCAGCACGTAGTGGACGGTGCTGACTACTGGCTGGATCAGCCGGGGCGGTATTGGCGGCAGCGGTGACAGAGCGGCTGGAACAATTACCTCCCGCTGGATGGTCTACGACGATCTTGGCCGGCTGTTCGGAGTCTCCTTCCTGCGGCATGGTGTCCATGACTCTGTGCTAAAGAAAATAAACAAAAGAAAAAGTCCCTGCTCGGGCCGCCAATTTGTGACGCGTCCCTGTTCGGGGGCGCCAATTTGTGATGCGTCCCTGTTCGGGGGCGCCAATTTGCGACGATCACTTGGGCCGCTGCGGGATGTTGTTGGTCCGCGATGTCGTGGGTTCTCTCGCAGGATGTCGGGTTGTTCTCGGGCGCCAATCTGCGGAACCTGCGAGGAAAGTGACTTGTGCCACGGGAGCTCTAGGTCGGTCGGGCCAAGGTTTAGCACAGACAGACAAAAGTAAGTTTAATATTTTATTGTACTAAAATTACTACACCTAGTGTTTTACTGAGCCGTAGGAAGTGAAATAGTGACAAACTAATCGCGGTTCTACTCAGCCGTCGACGGAGTTCGCGGTGGGGAACCACCAACGGGTCTTCTCCGATAACTACGGAACGTAAAGCAATGAGAAAAGAGAAAAAAAACTACTAAGTTAAAACGCGGATCTGCCCGACAGCCGTAGAAACAGGCGGTGGTAACCACCTACGGAGTTTCCCTTTAGACGTGGAATGCAGCGAGCTGAAGGCTCTAAGGAACGGCGGTAGAAGCTACCAACCTGTATCCTCTGACAGCAGCGGAATTCAAGAAAAATGCAAAAATAAACAAGCAACTTACAAAAACACTCGATTCGGAACAGAACGGTGCGGAAACGGACTGGAACTATTCTCGGCTGACTGTTAGACGTTATAGTCGTCGTAGACTCAAGAAATACGGCCCCGGCGGTCGTATTTATACCCGAAATTTAATTAATCCTGTAGCTACTGATTTTAAAGTGAGACAGATTGACTTTATGTATTGTTACTTTCGTTTAATAAATTGATTTTTATTATAAAAATTCGCAAAATCACTTCCCTTAGCTTTACAGAGTTTTGTATTGTATTTGATCTGATTTACATATTTTATAAAAATATATCATGGGAAGAAAAGATACAGAAAAGTAACAGCGGTAAGTGTTAAAATGTATTTATTATTGTTTCCCCAAGTGCTGTGGTTGTAGGTTACATATTGGTGCAAGTTTAGACCCACGTGTTCTTGAGGTTATGTCTCCGGCCATGTGCGTTCTACAAAAGTGTTTCCCGGCGACTATTCGGGAATCCGGTAGACTGTTGGAGATGTCGCACCGCCTCCTGAAGGTGTTTCCAGCGGTTGGCGGCTACTGGTTTCGACGGCGGGTTCGCTTGACCTGGTGTGCGGTTCGGACCTCGTGAAGTCGGTGTTGTGACCCGGTGGAGCAACGAGGAAGGCAGGTACGTGAGCCTTGTGACGAGCACTTCGTCACTAGCTTAAAACGTATTCATCAAAAATAAATAAAATCTGACTTTTTTTTGTAAAAAATCATATAAATATTTGCTTCCGCGCCCGAATTTTACGATTTTTCATTATATTTTAGCTAAAAGAAAACATTGCAACAATAAAATTGCTATTTCAAGTGTGTTAGGTATTCTAGAATCTAGCCCATGTAGCTTACAATATAAAACGTATTCATGAAAAATAGGTAAAATCTGACTTTTTTTTTGCAAAAAATCATATAAATATTTGCTTCCGCGCCCGAATTTTATAATTTTTCATCATATTTTATCCACAATATAGGTCCAAAAGCATGTTTATGAATGTTTGAACAAAAATATCCATTTTAAGAATAGGTAAAATCTGACTTTATTTTTGTAAAAAATCATATAAATATTTGCTTCCGCGCCCGAATTTTATGATTTTTCATCATATTTTAGCTAAAAGAAAACGTTGTAACAAGAAATTTGCTATTTCAAATGTGTTAGGTATTCTAGAATCCAGCCCATGTAGCTTACAATATACAACGTATTCATCAAAAGTAGGTAAAATCTGACTTTTTTTTTGTAAAAAATCATATAAATATTTGCTTCCGCGCCCGAATTTTATAATTTTTCATCATATTTTATCCATAGTATATGTCCAAAAGCATGTTTATGAATGTTTTAACAAAAATATCCATTTCAAGAATAGGTAAAATCTGACTTTTATGATTTTTCATCATATTTAAATATATAAAAAGAAAACGTTGTGTTAGAAAAATCAAATCATCTTGGACTCGAGCACTGCGATCACATTGTAATAAATAAAAAAAGATCAGAGTATGTATGTAAAAAACAAGTCGATATATAGAGAGTAATTTTATGTCATCGTATTAAATACATTGTACATAGTTCGATTTCTTTATAATATATGTTTATACTTCTTGTCTAGTCTTTCATTTCTAACAGGTTATGGGCCAAGGACGAAATCCTGGAAGACACTAAGACAAAAGTATATTCGATATTTATATTAAACCATTGAATTTTCATAATGAATATGAACAGTGCTGTACGTTTTGAATTGCTAGATAGAAATAACTATGAAACCTGGAAAATACAGATGCGAGCGATTCTCATTAAGAACGACGCATGGGGATACGTCAGTGGCGCGTCACCGAAGCCTGGGGCTATCGAAGGTGATGGAGCTTCAGAAGAGGCTACGAAGCGCTGGATTGAGGAAGATTTGAAAACTCAATCGGACATCATCCTTTCAATAAGTTCTGCAGAAATTAGAACGGTGAAAGATTGCAAAACGGCACGAGAAATATGGTTAAAGTTGGAAAGTATTCATCAGTCAAAAGGACCTGTACGTAAGGCTGCTTTACTCAATCAGCGTATTTCTTATAAAATGCAGGATGGTGATGATGCGAGACAAAGTACGCAAGAATTTATGGACATCGTTGATAGACTGGGAGAAATGGACATTGTTATAAACAATGATTTGTTAACGGTAATGCTGTTGCGAAGTCTTCCCAAAACTTTCGAAAATTTCCGATGCGCGATCTCGTCACGGGACGATCTTCCATCTCCTGATATTTTACGTGTAAAGATCTTAGAGGAGTACGAAGCTCGAAAGGAAAGTAATCGAGGTACTTCAAGTAATAGTGCGATTGTCGTTGGAAAATACCCAAATAAGAAGAATAAATGGAAGAAAGAAAATTTCGAAACACGAAACCCGAATTCAAATACAAATCCAAAGTCAAAAATTAAATGTTTCAAATGTCATAAAATTGGAGACATGGCAAGAGACTGTTATTCAAATAGACATAATCAGTTGCCAAATCAGTTTGTAAATCGCGTTGAAAATGTACTATTATACGCGAGTGATCGTGATGAAGTTTTTCAAACTGACATTGTCTCGAATTGTAGTGACTGGTGCATTGACAGTGGCTGCACGTCACATATGTGTCGGGATGTCAGTGTATTCAAAGACATTAATTCAGACTGCCGTGAAAAGTTGAATTTAGCAAACGATGCGTTTACTTATATTGAAGGAAAAGGAACTGTGCCATTCGCGGTGGATGTTAACGGTCGTGAAAAGACAGTGAATTTGAGTGATACTTTGTATGTGCCAGATCTTCGAACAAACCTTATTTCGGTAGGGAAATTTACTGATAAAGGACATGCAGTATTTTTTGTCAAAGACAAAGCTGAAGTGATTTATGATGCTGGAAATGTGTTACTTGTTGCAAATCGTAAAAACGGTTTATATTATGTTCACAGTGGAAGAGGCAACGAATGTAAGGTTGTAAATGAAAATGACAATGCTGAAAAGCCTAACTCTTTAATGGATTGGCATATACGCCTTGGTCATTTGAATCAACAATCACTTCGCGAAGCTGTCAAAAATGAGTAAATTAAAGGGGTAAATATTACCAATTTAGAAGCAGAATTGTCTTGTGAAAGTTGCCTTGAAGGCAAGATGTCACGCTCCTCTTTTCCCAAGAAGTTAGTACGTCATACGAATATAGGAGAACTTATTCACTCTGACATTTGTGGGCCGATGAAAGAAACTTCAAATGGTAAGAACCGCTATGTTATTACTTTCATTGATGATTTTTCGGGCTGGTGTGAAATAAGATTTGTTGAACACAAAAATCAAGCACTAAAACAACTAGAAGGCTTCAGGGCCCATGTTGAGACACAGCAAGGGAAGAAAATCAAGACCATTCAAACTGACAATGGTCTAGAGTATGTAAATAAACAATTTGATAATTTTCTTAGAAAGCATGGAATGACAAGACGTCTCACTGTACCGTACAACCCGCAACAAAATGGGGTAGCTGAGAGACGTAACAGAACCCTGATGGAAACAGCTAGATGTCTGTTAAGCGAATCAGGTTTGTCAAAGTCTCTCTGGGCTGAAGCTGTGAATACAGCTAATTTTATCAGAAATCGATATCCAACAAGTAAATTAAACGGAAAAACCTCCTATGAAGCCTGGCATGGAAAACCTCCAAACGTAAGTTTTCTTCAACCATTTGGCTCTAACGTTTATATTTTAGACAAAACTCCAAATAAAAGCAAGTTAGCTCCTCGTACGAAGAAAGGTATTTTCGTAGGCTATAGCGAGATATCAAAAGGATATAGGATCTGGATTCCCAAAGAGGGGAAGATCGAAATATCTCGGGATGTGAAATTTCTACTTCACAATAAAAATATAAAAACCGAAAAAGTTACAACAGAGGCGATGAGTGAAGATTTTAATGAAATTGAGCTGACAGAAAAATTAAATAAGTCAACAGGCAAAAAGGCTAGAATTGATAAAATTAATAATGATCTTGAAGATGGATTTCGAGGGTTCTCACAAGAAGCACTGAATAATGAAAATCGAAAACAATATAATACAGCCCAAATAATGGAACAAAATGATGACAAAGAATTAGATTTTGCCTTTCTGACAGAAATTCCTTTAAAACAAGCTTTATCAAGTCCT